>JAJTUV010003833.1:0-37360 GCA_021653895.1 Mastomys natalensis | reverse complement strand
AAACCCCTGTGTGAATAAGTAAAAATTACGATTTGATTTAAATAAATAAATTAATTAATTTAAAAAATCATAAGAGAGAAGATGATGGCATTTGTCTGCTCAGAGGTAAATTTCATGCTCTACTATATAAAAATTAAATCCTTACCACAAATTGATTAGAATTGAAGTTTATTAGGTATTAGTAAAAATTCAGCTCATCACATAAAAACTAAAAGTCAGACATATAGTACATACCTATAACCCTAGCACTAGGTAAACTGAGGTAAGATGATTATGAATTAAAATTCAATTCACTGGGATTCAGAGCAAAACTGTCAAAAAATCATTCTTACTGTTGTTTCCAAATAATCCAGTGAATAAAAAGCTCCAGCAAAGAGTGCTCTTATGATCCACCTATTTCCAGAACCCTGAGGAAGAAGACATTCCAGTCCAAAGCCATTGGTTTAAAAGCAGTGCTTCTCTGCTGTAATGATCTTAATGGACCTAGTCACTTCAATTCAACAACACAAGAATCTTTCCTAGTTTCGCTTAATATGATGGTGCTAAATAATAGAAAAGGAAAAGGACAGAAGGACAAACTGGCTGAGCATATTCTCTGAACTCTTTAAAAGTCTTCACTTACTCGTGAAAAAACATAAAAAAGAAGTCAGGGCAAATTTAAGAAGTGACATAAACAAGTGTGGAATCTTAGAATCATACACTGGCTTCTAAAATCTTCGTGTCACAGCCCCCTTACCAAATAAGCAAGAGATTTGAGATATAAATATAGATAAGAGAGGCCGTTGCCTGAAATCCTTCGTAGTGTATTATGGGCTAGAAGTGTGGTGGTGCTGTTACTGGGAAAACCGATGTTCCTTTTGAGAGCTCTTAGTCTTACTAACTTAAGAATTTAGTAACTGCCTCAAGAGTAAGACTCAGGATAAACTACTATCTCTAGAGGGAAACAACAGGGTGGACAAAAATCACACTGGAGGAAAGAGGATATGGTGGCAAGAAAGAAACAAAGCAGTGGCATTCACTGTGTAGACAACCAGCCATACAGCAAAGGCATGGGGAAGCATCAGAAAAAAGGTACAGAGGCCATGCTGTTGTGGATAACCCCAGCCTTGTATTTTGATCCTAGTTCCACCCCGCTGAGAGGGGCTCCAGAGGAGGATTGAATCAATGTTGTGGATAGCCTCAGCCTTGTATTTTGATCCTAGTTCCCAGTGGATAGCCCCAGGCTTGTATTTTGATCCTAGTTCCACCCTTCTGGGAGGGGCTGCAAAGGATGATTGAATCTGTACACAGACGACATCTTGTAAATCTTCTGTCCAATTAAAACCTGTAAAATAAAGACTAGAGCCAGAGATTGGGCAGTAGAAGGGGAGGCAGAGAAAAAGGCTTAGGGGAGGAGAGAGTGAGAGGAATTCGATATAAAAGGCAGAGCAGGGGCAGAAGAGAGGGGAGTCCCCGGGAGAGCAGAAGCAGAAAGAGAAGCAGAGGAGAAGCAGGAGGAAGCTGAAGCGGAAGGAAGCCAGAGGTAGAAGGAAGCCTACGAAGGAGCTGGACAACCACTGGGCCTGGATAAAACCGCAAGCTATAAGGGATCTCATAGCCGGGGATTAGAAGAGTATAGCGGTAAATCTGCCCAATCTAGGCGTGCAATTTATACCATAATTATTGAGCTGTGTCTTCCTTTACTGGTCTCCTTTGGGTAGGAGATTTACCGAGGCAAATTTCGCAGTTTAAATAACAACAACTACTACACAATGCCAGGAAATGCAGACTTAGCCTTTGATCAGTAACCAGAAAGGAATAAAGAAAAGTAAAAGTTAAGCTTTGCTGAGGCAAACTGCATGGCAGATGCACCATAATGTTCCCTGATAGAAATGGGATATAAGAATCAGCACTGACAAGAGGCTTCCAGGAAGGAAAAATACATTTGTTATTAGGATATAATCCCTCCTATCTCCTTTTGTGTAACTTAGAAAAACAAGTTTCTACTTAGAGCTAGAGATAGAATTTAGAACAAAGGCCAGATACCTTAAAATTGTCAAATGGTAATTGAATTTCCTAGAAAGGGCCAATCTGATGCCTATATTTCTTATGTTACCAGAGTAAACAAGAGATAGAGGTTCAAAGTTTCAATACCTTAAGGCTACTGTAACATGGCACAAGGTTAAGCCTAAGTTATACCAGTAACAATAACAGACTAGGCATCAATTTTCTCATTTCTAAAATGAGAAAGAATCGTAGCTCTACGTAGAAATGGTTATGCTGATCTGCTGAGGTAAAACATGTGAGGGTTCTTTCAGCTGTTTATTTCCTGTATTTAGAGAGACTGGAGAGATACTCTTATAGTATTGGAAGTGTGACACAAGACTGACAGTCAAATGAGTGGTCCAGGTCTAAAGTAGAGGCAGATAAGGTGAACACTTCAAAGAAGAGAGGTAGGACTCGATAACACTGGTTGTTTTGGACTATTGGGCTAGCTCAAAATTAAATAAAATCTGCTTATTTTATTTAACAAATATTTGCCTAGTGTTTATTTTATGACAAGAATTTCTCTATTCAAACAATAACCGAGCTAATCCAGACAACCTTATAAGTTTGTGTATGGTATTACAGTTAATTTTACAGATAAAGAAAGGATAATGCAGAGAGGTAACATAACTTACTTATGCCTACTTAGTTGGTGAATGACAGTGAATAAATTTAAATCCTAAATATACACCTTAATAGTCCTAAATGTCCTGCCAGACATTACTCAATTAGCTGACATAGATTGTGTACAAGTTGGCTTCATGGAAAGGCCTGGATTCTAGTCTAAGTTTTTGATTAAAAGATTTTTGTAATTGAGTTAATAATTCTTCATGTATCTTCCTATGAGTACAAAGAGTTTTCATTTTCTATTACAAGCTCTGGTCCTCTAAATTCCTTGCCCATTCTAAAGACATATCAAGTCCCAGCTTCTCATTTCTCTCAGCTCAACCTGATTTATCTGCTGTAGGATACAATCCTTCTTTTCCCCAAGAAGATTCAACTGCAAAAGGAAGAGAGAGAGACAGAGAGAGAGAGAGAGAGAGAGAGAGAGAGAGAGAGAGAGAGAGAGAGAACATCCAGGAAAGTTTACTTTTCTGTTGTTCATTTAAATTTAATGAGACAATTATTGACTTATTTAAATATTATTGGGTTATTAAAACATTAACAATGTCTTTCATTTCATCCTGTTTGTTTAATGTCTATTTGGGAACAGAATGTGATTAAAGAAACATTATCTAGCAGATGCATTTTCTTTGTGCTACAAATATAAAGTTAATTTTCAGAAGAAGCACAAGGCATGGGCAACATATACAATCTAGGGCATATTGTTTAACCTTGGTGAAGTTAAGAATCTAAGGAGCCAAGAGGTAGTTTTCCAAACTCCTTGAACATAAATATTGCCTTTAAATAAAAGTGCAGTGCTGTAGACCCAAAGTAGAACTCTTATGTATACTGGTTGCTACTTTTTCAATGATAAGGAAATGCAACATAGACAGAAGAGAGTTGGCATGAGTCACTTTGAGTGGCTAATTGCGTAACATAACTATTATATGGAAAGCTTTATGAGTATAAGCATTAGATCTAGTTTATTTGCCACAGTTTCCTCAATAATTGGGCTTAATGCAAGGCTCAATGATAGCAGTTAAAAACTACTGCAGACTGAGTCATTGGAATAATTCATGTCTACTGACTTCTAAGTAAGAGAATTTTCAACCATGGTTGTAAGAAACTTTGAAAATTAGCTTGGTAATAGATGCCTCTTTCCTGGAAAAATATCAGGCTTTAAATAATACAAATTTCCTGTGAGGTAAAGATATAAACACATTCTCTGTATCATAATCTCCACCACTCAATTTCTACTTTTTATGCTGGGGTTCCTTATGTCACCCTAGCAGAAAGAGCCAGGGCCAGGATATATATGTATTTGTGCATGTGTGTGTGTGTGTGTATGTGTATGTGTGTGAGAGAGAGAGAGACAGAGACACACACACACACACAAGAGAGAGAGAGAGAGAGAGAGAGAAAGAGAGAGAGAGAGAGAGAGAGAGAGAGAGAGAGAGAGAGAGGAAGAAGCATTGAGCCAAATGCCAGAAGGAATTGATTTGGTTTCCTTGAATCTGTTTATTTCGATCTTGGAAATTGATGAAATTCTATAATTATACATTGTTCTAATCAGTGAAGACCACTCCAATTCACAGAGAAGATATGAAGAATGACAAATTCAGACATTATTTTAATAAAAAGTTTACCTAGTCTAACCTTTTTCTAAGCTGTCATTTATTAGATTTCAGTCATGTTTAAGCATAATGCTGAATGATATTATTTAGCCTTCACTACAACTACTTTTACAGTTGGGAAAATTGAAAGAGAGTAGTAAAGGATTTGTCTAACATTTCACACTGAGTCAATAGGAAGACAAGGATCTAATTAATGCTTCGGGCTGTATTAGTGGGGAAACATTTATCTCTTCTCATCTTCCTGATATTCTAGTGGTGGGCAAGGAAAATTATTTTCCCCTCCTGCTTTACCAGAATTAATCTCCATGCTCAATAATGCAATTTCATAGGACATTTCTTAATTATGAGGGATAAAAATCTATGAAACTTGGTTAGAAAACAGCCCCTTTTAAAGACACTATTGAAACCAAATCTGAGTGGTTTTGTTTACAGCTATGAGAACTAGAGTACATCAATCTGATTTCAAGACTGTCCTCTCTAGACATTAGGATGGTAATACCTATCCTGGTAGGGGTCATGGAAATAGTAGTGTGAAGTAGACATTCCTAGTTTCTTTGGAAAGTCAGTTATGTCAAATGACGTTCTGCTGGGGTCAGTGAAAAGATGTTACTAAAACAAACACATGAAAGAATGTTTTCCTAAAGCAGACACAGGTGAAAGGATGTTTTGCTAATGCAGACACATGAAAGGACACATGACAAAGAAATATAAATCTAACCTCACAGCCAGTGGAACTGGAGCATTCGTTTGCTTTGCTCTGCCTTGCTGTTCTTCACAAATTACATGGATGTATTGGTTCAGCTTACATTGTGACTGCTGAGCTTCACCTGTGATGTTCCTGCAGCAGCTTATTGCTTCTGTGGCCTCACCTTAGGCTGGTTGGCAAGCCTTACAGATTCTTCAGGACTGAACTACAGCTGCTGGTTTGTAGTGGTGTCTGCTTGCCAAGAGTACTGGACTACAGCTGCCGATTCCTGTGTGGTATCTACTTGTCGAAAAGACTGGACTATAGCTGTTGCATCCTTAGTGTTTGCTATAAGACTGAATTGCTAAGAAAGAAGATTGGGCTTGCTCCCAAAGAACTATTGCTAAACAGGCCCACTTCCCCATGTCCTAATAACTTTTCTCTTCCTCTGGTGGGTGGTGGGCAAGAGGAGTGGTTGAATGTTTATTAAAATAGGCTACAGAAAATTAATGCCTACAGTAGTACCTAGACTATCAGAATTAAATTAGATCAATGTGTATGAAACTATGAGACATCATACCTGGCATACAGTTGAAATATTCAAGAAAAAAATAGTGACCTTATCAATTAACACTTTACTAGCTCAACTCTATTCTTATGGAGACTGATGACGTTGAATAACCTCAGAAACATTCTCAAATTTACTGTGTTTTTATTGTTTCTGAGAGATCTGAAATTAGTATGAAGCTTCCTTATAACCCTTATTCCCCATCATGTGAAAATTTGACAGCTAGACACAGATAGACATCATATTTCCGAACTCTTTACTCTATACCCTTGAAGTTAAGGCCTTTCCAAATATCTGGCAGCATTCTTATGTTCTATTTTACTAAGATTTTCTTTCTCATTGCCAGGGTGTAACTTTGGGCTGTCTGTTTATATTTGTGTAAAATTTTATAGCGAATTGAACTCTTCCATTTTTGAAACAATATATCTATAACCCAATCTGGCTTCAATGACAAAGTAATACTTCTGCCATTGGCTCTCAAGCCCTGCTATATTAGGTGTACATTGCCACACCACACATACTTTTTCACTTTGACGTTTCTGCTCACCATGCTAATAGGTCTCCATGGGAATATAACACTATTTCAGTTTTGCAAATGTGGTAACTTAGATTCAGTTGAAGCCTATATTTGCTCCTCTTCAACAGTATGCACACATGCACATGTATGCACAGAACTCTGAATGAAAAAGACCCTGAACCAAAAGAATAGTTTGATAGAAAGTAGGATTGGAGATGGCTTTAGATGCTCTATATTTGCCAACCACTCAAAAAGCTCTGTTAATGCTCATATGCTTTGTATAAATTCCATATATTTATCTATAGTTAAACTCTTACTCCTGTCTTTTATATGGAGAACCTGGAAACAATGTAAAAAAACAATGGGTAGGACTGAAAGCTTAACTAATAATATGCTTCCCTCTTTTATTACACATACATCTGACACTGTCTCCTTTCTCTGACACTGTCTCAGGTAGAAAGACTAGAAAGGCAAAAGGATAGAACTAGAAAATATCATCGTGAGTGAGGTAACTCAGACACAAAAGGCCATGTATGGTATATGCTCACTAATAAGTGGATATTAGCCAAAAAAATGCTGAATACCCAAGATAGAGCCCACAGAACACAAAAAGATTGACAAGCTGAAAGGTCCATGTGAGGACACATCAATCCCACTTGGAAGGGAGAAGAAAGCAATCACAAGGGGAGAGTGAGGGATGTGAAAGGAAAGGGGATGGAGTGGCAGAGAGGGGAATATGATCTGGTATTGGGTTGGAGGAAAGGATTAAAATCCCTGAAGGCCAGCAGAAAGAATGGAAAAATGCAACCTTGGAATGTAGGAGGTTGGGGGGACCCTCCAGAATGTAACAGAGACCTGGAAGGTGAGAGACTCTCAGGACTTAAAGAGAGGGACCTTAGATGAAATGCCCTACATTTGGGAGAGGGAACTTGTAGAGCCCACCTCCAGTAGAAAGACAAGGCATCAGGTGAGGGATGGGGTTGCCATCTCACAGTCAAAACTCTAACCCATAATTGTTCCTGTCTGAAAGAACTGCAGGGATGGAAATGGAGAGGAGCCTGAGGAAAAGAAGGTCCAGTGACAGGCCCAAAGTGGAATCCAGCTCAAGGGGAGGCCTCAAGGCCTGACACTATTACTGAGACTAAGGAACGCTCACAAAAAGGGATCTGTCATGACTGCCCTCCAAAAGACCCAACAAGCAGCTGAAAGAGTCAGATGCAGATACTTGCACCCAACCAATGGACAGAAGCTGCTAACCCCTGTGGTTGAATTAGAGGAAAGCTGGAAGAAGCTGAGGAGGAGGGCGACCCTGTAGGAGGACCAGCAGAGATCTCTCAGACACTGGACCACCAACCAGGCAGCCCACACCAGCTGATATGAGGCCCCCAACACATATACAGCAGAGGACTGGGTTTAGTCAGAGAAGATACATCTAACCTTCAAGAGACTGGAGGCCCCAGGAAGTTTAAAGTTCTGGTGCAGTAGGGTTAGGGGTCGGAACATCCTCGTGGAGATAGGGTGGCAGGGAGGAGGTATGGGGTGTGGAACAGTCGGAAGGTGGACTGGGAGGGGAACAAAATCTGAAGTTCTAAATAAATAAATAAATAAATAAATAAATAAATGTAGGAAGAGCATCTCCAAAGAATCCTATATAAGAAGCTGTAGGCTTGTTCTATTTCTCTCAAAGAGATCTATGATTGAGCTCATCATATATGTAGATACCAAGATGAACAAACCTGTACTCTTATCAAGATTAACATTTCTGATGATCAAGTCAGAAACAAAACGGGTTACTGTGCATGCTGTCTATACTTATCACTCTTGCAGAGTTCAGGCAATGATGGGCATGGAAATGTGAGTAAGCAGATAAGCTCTTGAATTGTGACAAAGGGCACCAATGCCTACTTACTCAAATTACATAGAGTGAACATAAAATATAAGTGTTCTTGTGTCCCCTCTACATTTCCTAAGTTTTATTCCTTCTCCCACCTGGCACTTAAGTCTAATCCCTAGAATTTACCACATAAATACTTGGCCAGACCTCAAGTGGGAAGACTGTGTCAAGATCTGAGTCTCAAACTTTAATGATGATGCAATAATTTGATATATAACACAAAATAAACATAAAACCATGTGCTTGAACACAAGAAGGTGATCATGGTAAAAAAAAAAAAAATCAGATTCCAAGATTCAGGACAAATGACTGAAATAAATAACTCAAGAGGACATGGCATATGGAGATTTCTGGAGAGTTTCTCTTGGGGCAAAGAAAATGCTGAATATTTAGTGAATCCCAGAGACAGAGTAAAGGTGCATAGATAAATTCTACAATGAGTCAAATAATATGCTTTGTAAGCTATTAGTGGTTGAAATGGACTATGTCTAAGATAAGTATCAGAGCAGGGGACTGAAGAATGCTCCCTCAGTCCATCAGAAATCCTGTGATATTTTTCTGTGTCTCTATTCATACAGCTTTTAAAAGATAGATCCAGGAGTTACAGTCTACAAACTTAAATTCTTCGTGTTTTTCTAATCAATTAATCCTGCCTTTTGACTTGGGTGAGAAATACAATTCATTCTTAAGATACGGAGAAAGCAGAGATATTGCTGAGGAAGTTTTCATATCCATTTCCACCAAATTCATTCTGCCAACTTCAGAAACATCTGCTACAAATGTATCCACTATCTTGTTACTACTCCAAAAATCCTAGAAATACTCAAAGAAGTCACAGAAAGTCAAATTTTCTGGGTTTCTCTTGGACTTGCTGTCTGCTTTCTTTTCAGCCTGTCTGTTTTTTTTTTTTTCCTACAGTAGCTACTACAGAATATGTGTTTCTGTGGCTTGTGTTATAATGGTGGGAGGCAGTAATTTCCTGGTGTTAGCTGGCCTGCAGGCAAGCTGAGCACCTACACTGCACTTCAGAGGACTCACCTCATGTGCACCCATTGCTTAAAAAGCTTTAGTTTCTCCTCATTTTGTTCTACATTTAATTTTCTTACCTTTGGTAGGAAAGAAAATTAGGAAGAAGGGGATAAAAGAAGAAAACAACCTAGAAAGGGCTGAAGGGGAAGGATGGTGGGGGCATTAAAACCACTGCTATGTAACCAGCCAACAATGATACTGCATGTTTATGGGCTTTGGTTGCCATAGAGACAGTTACATAACTCTAACTGGTGGTGAAATTTCATACTGCTTGTGGTGGCGAGCGATATTTCAGTCACTTAGGGGCTACTTTTAAAGAGAACAAATAAAGTAGCTGAGGGGCCCTTTGTCTTGCCGGCTACAACCTGCACTGTTTCAGCCCCACACACCAGTCATTTTCCAGTTTTCTGTGTGTAGCAAAATGTTCCCAATTATTCTCTGAGTAGAGCTGGGCAGTTACTCCTCTCCTCAGTCCAGAATGGCTAGGCATAAGGCTCAGAGCAAAAAGAAAAAATAAATAAAACCTCCTTTGGGGTGGAAAGCCTGTGTGGAAAATTTCAGCTTGGAAGGCTTGTTTTCTGGGAAAGTTATGAGTTGAAAAGAGTACATGTGTTCACTAGCACAGAGACCAAAGGCTAGATCTTCCTTGTTCAATCTCTCCCCAAACACCTCCCTTTCTCCCTCCTTCCCTCTCTCCCTTCCTCCCTCCCTCCTTCCCCCTCTCTCTGTGTATGTGTTATACACATATGTATACATTTGAACTCACATGTAGACTCATATAGACTCATATTTAAACATGTTCTATAAGTATGTACACACTTGATTTCACATAATTCATTCAAATGAAACATCTCTTTGAATATACACATCTATTTATTTATAATGCACAAATATGGTAGGATGAAATATACGAAATTCCCAATTTTAACGTATCCTGAACTTATTTATAAAAACGTTGATTTCGTAAGATACAACCTATAATGTTTCCTACACATTTGCATCTATTTATATGAACATACTATCAGTATTCTTGTTCTCTCATGAAATGAGACTCTCACAAACTCACTGATACTTATACTTCCTTTCCTAGGCTCTCTCTCATGCAATTTCCAGATAATCCTGTTAATTCTTTACAAATATCCTCACACTTTTATATTTCCCATTTATTTTCATTCATACATTTTCACACATTCTTATATGTTTCCCTCTCTGTTCTCAAATGGAGTCATTTATGTTGGCTAACATAGTGTCAGGGTAAATGTTGGTCACTAATCCACATGTTAGCCACTCTGCTACTCTTGTATACAAATGATGAGGCTAGAATTTTTCACCTGTTTTTATTGTTCTGTTTGTTCATTTTAGAGACCAAGTCTAACTATAAAGTTCAGACTAGTCAGAGACTTGCTGTGTAGATCAGGCTGGACATGAGCTCTTAGAGACCTGTCTATCTCTGCCTCTGAGAGTTAGGACTAAATGTTTGTACCATCATATCTGGCCAGAATTTTAGAGGGAGAACTGGTTACTAGTTTTTCTTTTGGAATCTCAAAGAAGTCTCAGGAACTACCTTTGGATAAAACACAAGGATTTGTACAATTATGCTTAGTAGATTAATAAATCAAAAGACAAAGAGCAAATACTGCCCTATGTTTACAGAAGAAGTACTAAATATATATTGGAATTTCGATGCCATGCTCACTCTTATTGCCCCTGGACCACCTGTTTGTTATTGGTGGAGACATTTCCAGTGAAAATATTGTGCACAAAACAGAGATGTGTTATCTCTGACTCTGCTGAACCATGAAGGAGGTAAAAGTTGGTCTTCAGTTGACAATATTAGGAAAGGAGAACAGGGTCAGTATTTTCCTTCAACTTAGAATCCTATTTCTCAGGCCTTTCCAAAGTCTACAAATCTAGCTTCTTGACTTGGTCAGTGAGTAATAGAAGCTCTGGCTTTGTGGTGCCCATTTTTATGATTATTTATGGTATAGCAACATTGTGCCTGTGTGGTGTACAAAGAAGCATGAGATCCAAAATCTGCCCTGAATTAGAAGTAATTAATCTATGTCGCTTGTAACATAAATTGATAGGGAAAGAGTATTTCAGAATCATTGGGCTTTAAGAAGAATATTCCTAAAAACATTTTGGATTGGTAGATAGATCTGTAGAAACAAAAATGCCTTTGATTATCTTATATAGGAAGCTTTGGAAACCATAGTTTTACTTTGGAGTCTCAAAATTGCAGTCATAGTACTTGGATCTGAAAGGATGTTAAGCTAAAGGCAATGAAACTTGCACATATTTTGCTGTGGGGGTAAGGTGGAATGGTGGCATGCATTCACTAACAGAGTTGACTAGCTTCGTTTTTCCTCCTTGAAACCACTATTCTCTCTCTTCTGCTTTGGTCTTCGGAAGTTTGTATCTTAATAGGACTCAGCACCCCTTAGCTTCCAGTACTGTTTGCTTATACTAAGCTCTGGCAAGATAAAAACCTGTAGAGACAGCAAAACATTAAGTGGAGGTTGTAGAATCCTGTTGAAGAATGGGAAGAAGAATTGTAGGAATCAGATGGGTCAAGGACACCAGAAGAAAACCCACAGAATCAATTATCCTGGGCTCATAGGGGCTCACAGAGACTAATCTGACAATCCAGGAGCCTGCATGGGCCTGACCTAATCCATCTGCATATATATGTTATGTTTGCATAGCTTGGTCTTCTTGTAGGAGCAGGGACTGTCTCTGACTCTTTTGTCTACTTTTAGGACCCATTTTCTTCTAGTGGGTTGCCCTGTCCTGCCATATTATGGGGGAATATGTCTAGTCTTAATGCATTTTGACATGCCATGTTTGGTTTATATCCTTGGGTAGCCTTTCCTTTTCTGAAGGGAGAAGGAGGAGGAGTAAGGAGCAGGACGGGAGGAGAGAAGAGAGGGGAAATTGTGTTCAGGATATAATATATGATAGAATAAGTTTTAAAAAAAATCAAAAAGAAAAGGTGTGGCGTATGAGTCAAGGTCTTGATGCTTTCTTTCCTGTGGTATTAGCTATATGTGACTGTACCCCTCAACTCAAAAAGCAATTTTCTTCTCAAAGCAGTCCTTGTTCTTTTTTAAATTCACTAACTCTTATTCTACTTTTCTAGATTGTCTGTTTTCTTGCAAGGCCAAAGTATAAGGGAATTTTGTTTGAAGAGCTATTATTGTTATTCTAAGGTCTAGAGACATGCTAGAGAGAAGAAAAAGCTATACTTATGTTTCTGTGTTGGCCTGCTATTCCCTGTACTCATTACCTTGGTCACACTTTTACAGTGAGTAGCTCGTAAGCAGTACTAGAGACACTTCCTAAACCACAAGTCAGTTTTAAGGAGACATATACTCATTCATTGGGAAAATATGGCCTATCGTTTTAATTTGCTTTCCATTCAGTTTCTCTCATGAACAATACCTATGGCTCAACCACTAAATTACTGGGAAACATTTCAGCCTTAGTAAGGCTGAGAATAAAAGAGAGTTATGGCAACTTACAATATTACTTGTGTTTATGTCTCTCTCTCTCTCTCTCTCTCTCTCTCTCTCTCTCTGTGTGTGTGTGTGTGTGTGTGTGTGTGTGTGTGTTTTCAGAGGGGCAAAAAGAGTGTTTGGTTCCCTGTACCTACAGTTATAGGCAGTTGTGAGCCCATTGTGGGTGCAAGGAACTAAATGTATGTATTGCTTTTCCAGGCTTCTGCTTGGATTTTTGTCCTTGGATAGGGATTGGGAGAATGGAAATCTTTTTCTGACCCTTCTCACAACCTAGTAGTCATTTAATGCTCCACTTACAGATCCCATGGAAGACTGAGAATGTTTGTTTAGCCATCCTTTGCCTGGCTTGTTTACTTCTTCCTTATTCTCAACCATTCCATTTTATATAACATAGTTGTCTTTTAAAACTATCTTATTTAAACAGAATCCTCAAGATTATTTAGAGAAACCAGTTTCAAACTGTGTTCCTTTAACTACTTAGGAACTAGGTAGGGCTATCATAGTGGCATAAAGGAGAAATTTAACCACAATATACTCTAGCATAGAATTCATCCTCCTGAACTACTAACATCTCTGTTGTCTCTGCTATTCTTAGTGTATATAAAGAATATTAGGTTTTGTTTTGCTATATATGTTTGATCACTTTATAATTATGTTTTTATTATAAATTTCTGTCTATAATAATGAGAGAAAGATTGACCTACTCCAACACTTTTGTTGTACATATATGGAAATTGAAGCTCAGAGAGGAAAAGGGTTTAGCTCAAGATCACACGGTAAATCTACCAGTAACATGTTCAGTCAGGCTAGACCTAATAAAGATTCTTTCTTTATTCCCTTAACCCATCTAGTACTTGCTACCAATATCCTTGCATTTCCTCTTTCTAGTTTATTGGTTGACAGGGAAAAAAACCAACACATTATGCCCTAGAGTCTAAGAGGATATAGTATTGAAAGCAGAGCTAATACCTAGATATACATGGTACCTGCAGAGTGGGGCCTTTCCAAGCAGTTGCTTGACATGCCTTGTACAAAATTATTCAAGGCTCCAACTTCTAGCTTAGCATAATTCCCCTGCACCCAAAGTCTTTATCTATCATAGATATTTCTATCCAATTAAGTACATTTTCAACTTTAAACAACTACCAGTTATCCTAACTACTACAGAATAACAACTTGAGGGGCCACTGACTGTTTTTCAGGCCAGAGTAGGATTTATGGCTCATACAATACCAAATCAGTGGCAGTAGCTGTGTTAAGGGCAAAGTACATTTAGTAATTCTTACAGATCATACTCCACTGCCAGAGAATTGCAAAATACTGATCCCTTCTCAAACCTGAGTTTTTGAACACAAAGTTGAAGAAGTGTTTCAGTAGTCAGCTAGGGACCTCTGAATCCTGTGGCTCTAGCCTCTACAGCTTATGGTAGGTCCAGAAGTGCAGTATTTGTGAGTTTTAAGTTCGCATTTGATCCACTTATGCTAATTCTAATGTTTTTAGTCATAGAGTAGCAGCTAAGAGCATAGACTGCAATTAGTTTGCTTTGGTTCTAATCCTAGTTCTACCACTTACTAGCTACACATCTTGTGCAAGTTTCTGAGTCATTCTATATCTCAATTGTATTATTTGTAGAAGAGAAATGATGCCCTGAATTATAGGGATGTTGTGAAGGTTAAGTACAGTGACTCATGTCTCAGTTTCCAGGGACATACAAAGTTCTATATAAGTATTAGCTATTATTAATATTTTCTAGGTCCTTGAATGAAAAAATGTCTTGAATATTGAGACTCAGCTAATTTAGGGCCTATTCATGAAGCAGACAGCACATAATAGTTCCTTGGACTTAAAGACAAAGAACTTACAATTTGTTTTCCTGCTAAACTGAAGATATATTATTCTATATCAACATGGCATGCCTAAATTATCAGATAATGTATATGTATATATACATGTATACACATACATATATATGTATATACACACATATATGTGTACATATATAATATATACATATATATGTATGTATACACACATATACACAAACACATACACACACACACACACATACATATATTTGTTTGCAAAAGTTTATCCAGAATTTAAACCTATACTCCTATGTGCTAAGTCCTATAAATGTAATCTGTACTTATGGACAAATTGAGATGGTAAGGAACTCAGATCATAGAATTAATATTAGAAATGAAAAGTGATGACTCAATAAGATATTAATTATAAAAAAAATTAAAAATGGCACTGGAGATATGGCTCAGCAGTTAAAAGCACTGACTGTTCTGTCAGAGGTCCTGAGTTCAATTCCCAGCAACCACATGTTGGCTCACAACCATCTGTAATGGGATCTGATACCGTCTTCTGGGTGTGTCTGAAGAGAGTATGGGAAATTACCAAATTAAGAAAGATGATGGTGAAAATTTTGCATCTTGTTTCAGCCTCTTAAACTGTTCTAGCCTTTTCCCAGTAGAGTCTGATGGTCATGTCTAGTTCTTCCTTCTCTCCCTTCTGAGTACTCAAAGACACTGGAACAATTATGGCTCGTATTTGAAGTGTGACTCTGCTCAGGGTGTCAGGATACTCTTAAATCTCAGCTTTAATTCCACTGGATCTTCAAAGAGCAATCATCTAAAACACATCCAAACAGAAATAAACAGATTATATACAGGAAAAATGACATGAAACACCTAAGCCTAGGAAGTAGAAAAATCCAAAGTTTGTTCCACTTTTATTCTCCCCTAACCTGGAGCACCACTGTTGGTTATGGCAGAACTTAGGACTTTCTAGAAATCTTTGCCTTCCTTTAGGGGCAAAAAAGTATAGTCATGACAAGAAAACAAATCCTGCTTGTTTGTGAGGGTCTGCTATGTAAAGAAAAGAACAAAGTATTAATTGAACTGGTAGAAGCAATTGTAATTGGGAGAGGATTATCTACCTTGGGAAAAAGCAAGCAGAATAGTAAACATGACCTGTAAAAACATATTTTGAAAAAAAATAACCAAGGAATTAAATAACTTTCAATAGTTACCAATCCATACTCATAACACTGTACATATCTCTATGTGCAGGGAAAGTAGGAAACAGGAAAATTGAGCAATAAAAGAGAGAATTTCAGCTTGATGATAAATAATGTGGAACAAATTTGCATCAAAAATAGTAAATGGAGACTTTGGGCATAGTTAGGTATGAGTAGAGTATGTTTAACATTTTCAAAAGGGTGAAAGGACAGGATAAAGAAAACAAGACACTAGACTCAAACTACAAGTTCTTCACTAGCTCCCAAGTCCCAAGTGCCTTACAGTGCCTAGCATGCTGTTGGCATTCAGCAAAGGAGATTTATTACTGTGCTCATTGGATGAGACAGGCAGGAGTCATGAGTCTTGGCAAGAAAACCAAGCCAAAAGATTTGCTTTGACTAAAAGCCATATAACTTGAAAGGTTTATTGCTGAACTGATTATGTAATGTAGCTTTGAAAGAGCAGTATTTAAGATAAAGATTTGAAGCCCTCAGGCAGGTTTGGAAAGAGAATTGTGGGGAATAGGACTGAATGCATTAATAGCCCATTTAAGAATTGCCTGCCTCTTAAACCTAATTTCAGACTGTGAAGTAGAAAGGAAGTGGGGTACAGTAAAGGGCACTGATTTGGAGTCTGACCTGGGCTCTGGTAATGCCTCGTTGTGATATGAAGTGAAACCTTTTCCTTTTGTGAACATTAGCATACCATTTCAAATCCAGAAATGTGGGGTTAGGGTGCAGAAGTTAGACTTGAGAATTACTAAGACCTGCTATACTGCTACATAAATCTACCTGCTATACTCAAGTATTTGGCTCAATACAACTCCCAACGTTTACCAAAAGTCCTAATTGGACCAATTCTCCAGGTGGAAAATCTCCCATGGTTCTTTCTGTTTTGGCCATATCTAGTTTCAATTGGCCTGGACTAGTAGTTTTCCATCCTGGCAATCCCTCATACTCCTACAGGATATGCTCAAAGTGCCAAGATTTTGGCCCTGCCTCCTAGACCTACTAACTTATAAGATCCCCTGATAATCTCAATATGCAGCTAGGGTAGAGAATTACTAGCTTAAGAAAACTCTCTGATAGACCTCATGTAAATCTCTGTAATTTTCTCAATCTTGATTTCTTCTCTCATTTGTCTACATTTGCTGTGGTCCTTTGAACATTCACAAACAATATATTTCTAATATATTTTGTACTTTGGGTTTAGATACTAACATTAGCTATCTATTGAAATTAAGATCCTTAATCACTAAAATCAGGCTCTGACCCAATTTTAGCACTCTTATCTCTAGGAATTTTATGTATTGGTATTTAATTGGCTTGTACATATTAATTCCTAGCTTTGTGACGATAATAAAATACCTAATTTGTACATGCCATATTCATTTAATTATATTCAGTTGTAATTAATTCTGTTTTTTGATAATAGATTTTTAAAACATTGCATGAAAATGATAAAATTTATAACTTTATATTATACAGTTGAATATATTTGTGTGTGTGTGTGTGTACCACCATCATCACAAAACTTTCAGAACTCTTTATCATATAAAAAAGAAATGACATGTTTTAGTAAGCATAATTTATTACATCCCTATGTTCCTAACTGATCAACTATATAGAGATTTCCCCATTTTAAATTTTATATAACTGGATCATATAACATATTTGGTGAATAATTTCTTTCAGACTGTTTACATGATTTAGACATCTTGCAGCATCTATGATATTTCTTTTATGCCTGAGTGATGTTCCATTACATCAACATACTGCATTTTCTTTATTCATTCATGAAATTTGAAATATTTCAAGCTTCAAACAATGTTGTTATAAACATTTCTGTATCTACCCTTAAATCCTTTGTGTATTTCTACCTGGATAATGTATCTTTTTATTGTTGTGTTATATATTCTTGATACAAGTCTCTTATTGGATATTTGGTTACAATATTTTTTTCATTTGTTGACTTTCTACTTTACTTTCCATTTTTCTTGGCTTTTGATTTTGAGACAGCATCTTACTATGTTGGTCATACTAGCCTTAAAGTTATGGCCCTCCTGCCTGGGTCATTCAAATACACCACCATATCTAATTTCTGTTTTTTTATTGGATATTTTATTTATTTACATTTCAAATGTTATCCCCTTTCCCAGTTTCCCCTCTGCAAAACCCTGTCCCATTCCCCCTCCCCCTGATTCTATGAGGGTATTCACCCATCCACCCACCCACTCCCATCTCACCACCCTGGCATTCCCCTATAGTGGAATATCGAGCCTTCACAGGACCAAGAGCCTCTCCTCCCATTGATGCCAGATAAAGCCATCCTCTGCTGTATATGAGACTGGAGCCATGGGTCCCTCCATGTGTACTCTTTGGTTGGTGGTTTAGTCCCTGGGAGCTCTTGGGGGATCTGGTTGGTTGATATTGATTTTCTTCCTATGGGTTTCCAAATCCCTTCAGCTCCTTCAGTCCTTTCCCTAAGTCCTCCATTGGGCTCCCCATGCAAAAATTTAAATTTTGTTGACCATGGTTTTGATTTTATGTCTAGAGATTTTTAGCCAAGTCAAATATCACATGGATTTATACAGATAAAAGCATTTTCAAGCATTCTCACCTCAAATTTACTTTAAGTTCCATTTTTATTCATTTACATGTGATTATTCATTTGCCATAGAATTATTTGTTATAAATATTATTCTTCACTGAATGTTCTTGACATCAAAATAAATATATATTTGAGAACTCTCAATTCTATTCTACTGATCTATGTACCAATTAAGTATCCCTTTAACTACACTTAATATGTTTTGAAATGCCATACTCTATTTTCATTCTTTTCAAAATATTTCCTTATTTTCTCTTTTAATTTCTATTTAACTCATTGGATATCTGAGTTCATTTATTCTTCATATATTTGTATATTTCTCTATTTTTCCCAATAATGATCCTGAACCACTTTCATCTAAGAACATAATTGTAATATTTTCACTTATAAATTCATTGAGTTTCATCACACAGCTTGTCACATTCTGGAAAACATTCTATTGGAAATTAAAAAGGGTATATATTTTATTGTTGGGGTGAGTGTTCTAAAACTACCTGTTTTGCATTTAGTTTTTTGAGTCTTCTATTCCCTCATGAATTTGTTTTTCTACTTTGGAAAGTAGAGTATTACAATCTATCTATACATTGTCTGTGTATTAGATTCAAAGTTTTCTTTTCTTTGTTGTTTTTCTTTTCAGAACTACTTTTTCATTAGTGCACATAATAATGGCTTTCAATGTGAGAATTTGATACATAATAAATTCTTCGCTTTATTTCTAGGATGTTTTAAATTTAATGTGTTTGTACTTTTATTCAGTGCTCCCAACACTTTTATTCAGTGTTTTAGTGGTTGTATTTTCATCAATTTAAACCTTTGTTTTAAAGTTTTGCTATCACCAATAACTTGCTTTTGTTTTAAATCTTTTCTGTTTGATATTAGTATATCAATCCAGCTTTCCTTAATTGCTGTTCGTGTGAAAAAAAATGTATTTTCCATATTTTTAATTTTAGCAAATTCTGTCTTTGCATTTTTCTCTCCTCAAAACATATAGTTGAAATGTCTTTTTCTTACATATTGACAGTCTCTTCCTTTTATTTGCACTGGTTAATAATTCACATTTATTATTAATATGTTTAGGATTATGTCTGACATTTTACCTTAATTTTGTTTATGATTAAAGTTTTCTTTTTCTTGCCATTCACTACTTTTTCTTCTACTGCTTGCTCCTGCATTCAATGAATATTTTATATGCAGATATTTAATTTTATTAATGTTTTCTAATATATTTTGAAACCTATTTTTATGATTCCTCCAAATTAGCCAAGTGCATTGTTAAACCTTATGACCAAAAACCATGCATGCAGGTGGATAAGAGAATGTCTATGGAAAAAAGATGGGTGTGATCCATTATAGGAATCAGGAAAGGATTGCAGAACATTTTCTCCTGGAGCCCTACACTTCTAGCCATAAGGAAAACTGAGAAATGTAGTCTTTTAACAGGAAACTATCATTCAGAACTCTAAAGTGCTATAAAATGCAGATCAGGAGTGACATAGTTGTTTCCTGCTGATGAGAGTCTTAGTTATAGTGGATTATTCTAGACTCATTGAAGAGAGGGTCCTCTGTAGAAGGGTGTTCTCTGGTCATTTAGTAGGAGTTTTAACTTAATTTTCTGCTATGGATCTTGTGATTGTCATCCTGCATTCCAGAAGAGACTATTGCAGAATAATTTGATAGACTTCTCAGAAAGGCTGAGGGAAGGGGATAAATGAAGGCCAGTGAGACAGAATGGGCTTTTAAAAGGAAGTGGTACAGAGTTAGCTCAAGGTGACAATAGCTAGTCCCATTGTTGGGATTGCATGCCAAAATGAGCTAGCAGAAACAGCAGGGATCTACAGAACATCAAAGGAAGGAAGAAAGCAAATAGAGGACTAAAGCAAAGAAGAAATGGGGGAGGGATTAGCAGGAAAGTGTGAAAGGAAATTTCATTCAGGATGCAATATATGATAGAGGAAAAAATTAAATAAAATAATTATATCTGGACCACTATGAAAGGGATTTAGGTCTCTTGTAGCCAGAGTTTCTCTACTGTGTCTAAAAGGTCTTTTTGCAGATAAATTTCCAGATACAGAATTTACACAGGATTCCTTTTAAAATATTATCTCTTGGAGTTTTCACCCATATAATCATTAACAGTAGAGTTGTCTAAACAAGATCTTCATGAAGACAACACCAGTTGACATGGCAACATGTTGAGGAAAAATTTACAATGCCCCACTACATATAATCAATGGCTTCTGAGAGAGTGAGATTCAGCCTTATCCAGAGACAAAACCTCTAATAGGTAGTTATCCAATTCCAAGTTATCAGCCATAAGCATATTTATATATACAAGTAATGCAAAATGGATTGTGTGTATGTAAATAATGATATTAGTTAGATGATATAAATTTGAGAGAAAATAACAGCACAGGGGCAAAATTATATACAGTACTCACATATGAAATTTTCAAACTACAAAACATTAAAATTTAAAAGAATCAATGAGTAATGCTCAATACAAAAGATTTTCTCTATTATTCTCTTTTTGACAACTAAATTTAGCCTGTGTCTTAGTTAGGGTTTTACTGCTGTGAGCCGACACCAAGACATTTAATTGGGACTGGCTTACAGTTTCAGAGGTTCAGTCCAGATTATCATCAAGGCAGGAACATGGCAGCATCCAGACAGATGTAGGGCTGGAAGAACTGAGAATTCTACAAATCTTCATCTGAAGGCTGTTAGCAGAATACTCTTGTAGGCAGCTAGGATGAGGGTCTTAAAGCCCACACACACAGTGACACACCTACTCCAACAAGGCCACACCTACTCCAACAGGGCCACACTTTCTAATCCTGCCTCTGGACAGAGCATATACAAACCATCACAGCTTGATATTTCTATATTTTTATATTTTGGTTATAATCTCTCTCTCTCTCTCTCTCTCTCTCTCTCTCTGTGTGTGTGTGTGTGTGTGTGTGTGTGTATGTTTCCATGTCATGACGCATATATCGAAATCAATGGACAACTTCCAGAAGTTGTTCTTTTCCATAATATGGGTCTTGGCAATTGAACTCAGTTAATCAGGTGTTGCGTCCGCCTTGGCCAGCAATTAAGACACGACACGGTTGGATCCTTCTCAGTCAGCTTTATTCCAGGAACGACTCTTGACTTATGGACTGGGACTGGACCGGGACGGGATGGGGATGGGGGACTATGGCTAGGGACCCTCAGCAGCAGAAATGAGCTGCTTATATAACTGCCCAAGGCCGGCTGGGTGACGTGTTCTCTCAGGATAGGTTAAGCTGCCAATACCTCATTAGCATAAGCCCGCTCGGGAGGGGCACAAAGGACTTGTTTACCAGTTTAGCTGAGCTGGCCACGCTGGAAGCCAGCTGCTTACATTGTCAGGTGCTAGTCATAAGACTTTGCAACCGTCCCAGGTGCTATCTTAAACATGGCTGCCTACAATCAGGTATGGCAGGAATTGTTTTTATCTACAGAACCATCTCTTAGCCCTCTATTATTTAATTGTGGTTTATTTTGTTTTCTAAGCATATCTGTAAAAGTTACTTTTATTTATTTTTTGATAAATATGACATCTATGAAAGTTTCTTTAGAGTGTCTTTTTCTGGTGCCCAGTTTATTGTATAACTAATTGGTATACCCTTTACTGGGAAAGACTATTTCTCCTATTTTAGCATCATGTAGATATTTGTAGTTTCCTGTATAGGGCTGAGGTCTCCTGGGCTTTCTCTCATCCATTTTAACATGTGTATTGTTGTCCTTGTTCACCTAATGTTTAGGCCATCATGTTGACAAGACTTTATGGATATAGGTGTTAAAATTACCAGGAGAAACAAACCAGAGCCAAACCTCTAATCTTCTGGCTCTTACAATTTTTCAAAAATGTTCCCTAAGCCTTAGGTGCAAGGATTGTTTGGAAAATGTGTCCGTTGGGCCTGAGTTCCACAACTCTAAATTTTGATTAGTTATGGTTTTCTGTAATGGTCTTAATCTGTTGCAAGGAAAAATCTCTTTGATGAGGGGTGAGAACTCCCCCTATCTGTGGGTAAAAGGACAAATATTTATAATGTAGTAGGAGTTATACTGGTTTAGCAATGTAGAGCCTTTAGTTTTCCTCCCAACTCCATGATTTCAAAAGCTCTAGGTAGGTAGTTCTCTGGGTATTTTTCTGGGTTTCTTATGCTAGATATTATTTACCTCTTATATAACTCATCATAAGGTCAGTTGTTGGTTACTGCCAAGGTATGTATAACACTACTTCACCCTTAGGGTTATCTTGCTATGATGTTCATTGTGGTCATTCATAGGTGTTGTAGCTTTGTTAGGACTATTGGTTGTATCTCTCCTTTAGGAGATTGTATGGACCCTTTTAGTATCTGAAAAGCTAGTCCTAACTCAAAAAGAGGATATTTAGATCAGCTCCAGCTTATAAACCTGTGTGGTGTGCCTGAACTATATTATGCCTTTGAATGGGGAATGTGTCAATGATTTGCTTCTCTTATGTTTGTTGGTGGTATATGAAAAGTTATTGGATTGTGCAAGTTTATTCTGTATCCCATAATATTGCTGAATTTATTTCCCATTTCTGGAAGTTTTGAGGTACACTTTTGGGGATCTCTTCTGTAGAGGCACAAGTAATTTTCAAATAGTTATAGTTTGCTTTCTTCTTTTCCTATTTGTATCTCATTAATTTCCTTTTCTTGATTTATTTATACATCTACTATTTCAAGCACAATAAGTTGTGTACATAGCAGATACCACTATTTCATTATTTCCTTTTCAAAAACTTTTATTATTATTATTTTACTTATTACATTTACATCCCACTCACTGTTCCCACTTGGTCAACCCTTCCCACAGTCTTTTCCCACATTCTTCTGCCATCTTCTGAGCCAGTGGGTGCCCCCTGGGTATCTCCCCACCTTGGCACATCAAGTCTTGGTGAGGATAGTTGCATCGTCTCCCACTGAAGCCAGACAAGGCAGCCCAGCTAGAAGAACATATTCCACATACAGTCAACAGCTTTTGGGATAGCCCCTGCTCCAATTGTTCAAGACTCACATGAAGATCAAATTACACATCTGTTACATATGTGTGGGAAGACCTAGGTCCAGGCCATATGTGTTCTTTGCTTCGTGGATCTGTCTGTGAGATCCCACAAGTCCAAGTTAGTTGACTCTTGTTCTCGTGTAGGTTCTTTCCTCTTCAGGGTCTACAATCCTTCCTCTTATTCCTCCATAAGAGTCCATAGGCTCCATTCACTGCTTGACTGTTGGTATCTGAATCTGTCTGAGTCATCTGCTGGGTGGAGCCTCTCAGAAATCAGCCATTATAGACTCCTCTCTTCAAGCATTTCAGAGTATTATATCATTAATAATGTCAGGGATTGGTGCTTATCCTTGGGATGGGTCTCAAGCTAGGCTAGTTATTGGTTGGCTGTTCTCTTGGTCTCTGTTGGTCAATGGAATCAAATTGAAGACCCAAAAATAAACTCCACACCTATGGACACTTGATTTTTGAAACAGAAACCAAAACCAAACAGTGAAAAAAAGAAAGCATCTTCAGCAAATGGTGCTGGTCTAAATGGATGTCTATATGTATAAGAATCAATATAGATCCATATTTATTATCCTGCATAAAACTCAAATCCAAGTTGACCGAGGACCTAAACATAAACCAGATAAATAGATTTCATAGAAGATAAAGTAGAAAATAGCCTTGAATGCATTGATATAAGAGACAGTTTTCTGAATATAGCACCAATGACTCAGGCTCTAAGATCAACAATAGAAAAATGGAACCTCTTGAAACTGAAAAGCTTCTGTAAGGCAAAGGAAACTGTCAATAGGAAAAACCAGCAGCCTACAGACTGAGAAAGAATCTTTAACAACTCTACTTCTATAGCGGGCTAGTACTCAAACTTTTATAAAGAACTCAAGAAGTTAAACACCAACAATCCAAATAACCCAATTAAAAAATTGGGACACAGAGCTAAACAGAGAATTCTCAACAGAGGAATCTCAAATGACTGAGAAGCATTTAAAGAAATGTTCAAAGTCCTTATTCACCAGGAAATGCAAATCAAAACATCTCTGAGATTCGAACCTATACTCAGTAGAATGGCTAAATTAAAAAACTCAAGTGATAGCACATGCTGGTAAGGATGTGGAGCAAGCATTGCCAATGGGGGTGCAAACTTGTGCAACCACTTTGCAAATCAATTCAGTGGTTTTACAGAAAACTGGTAATAAGTCTACCTCAAGACCCAGCTACTATCAAGCATATACCCAAAAGATATTCCACCATACCACATGAATACATGCTCAACTATATTTATAGCAGCTTTATTCTTAATAGCCAGAAACTGGAAACAACCTAGATGTCCCTCAACTGAAGAATGGATAAAGAAAACATGGTACATCTACAAACTGGAATAATATTTAGGTATTAAAAACACTATCTCATTTTAAACATCAATTATTTCAGTCTTTTCTCCATTTAGGATGATGTTGGCTGTGGGTTCCATATCATGTTGAACTACATTCCATCTAGCCTTATATTCTATAGTACTCTTACCTTGGAGGCATGTTGGACTTTGTCAAAAGCTTCTCTTCTTCTATTGAGATCAACCTATAATTTTTTCTTTAAGTCCACTGATATATTTTTTCACATTTATTGAGTTGGGTATCTTGATCTACCTCTGCATTTCAGGGATAAAGAAATCTTGGTCATAGTGGCTAATCATTTTAATACATCTCCGTATTTAATTTACAACTATTTTATTGACCATGTTTGAGTCTATTATCATTGGGAACATTAGTCTATAGTTCTCTTTTCTGTTGTTGCGTCTTTACTGCATCTTTACCTGGTGTTAGTTTTAGAATGATATTGGCTTCATAGAAGGAATGTTCCCACCACCCCATCAACTCTCTCATAGTATAAGGATTGTCTATAGATCTTTGAATTTCTGGTAGAATTCTGTGAATCTATCTCAACCTGGACTTTTTATTATAACTTAGGAGACCCTTTAAATATTTCAATCTCATCACTTGTTAGTAGGTCTATTTAGCTTATTAAATTCTTACTGAATTGATTTTGGTGGTTTGGACAAATCTAGAAATTCATCCATTTTTCTTAGGATCCTCAGCTTAATAGTTTATAGGTTTTTATACTAGTCCATTTTTCTACTGTGAAATTCTTTGATGAGTTTTGTCAAGATTCTGTGTTCATTTCTGATTCTGTTAATTTGGGCGATCTATTTTTTCTCTTGATTTGATGTAATTTGAAGTTATGTCAATCTTGTTTTCCTTGTCAAAGAACCAGATCTCGGTATTGGTTTGTTATGTTTGCTTGTTTCTTAGTCAATTGTTTTTGTATTGTTTTCTTTGATTCCATTTTATTGATTTCTGCTCTGATATTTTTTAGCTCTTGCCATTGACTGGTTTTAGATTTGGTTCATTTTTGTTTTTCCAATTTTTTGGGTTACATCCTTAAGACATTTATTTTTGCCCTGTCTGAGTTTTTTTTAAATGCATACATTTTGAGCTGTAAATTTCTGTTGTGAGACTGTTTTCAGTGTATCACAGATAGTTTTCTTTTTTTGTGTTTTTGTTTTGTTTCTAGAAAGATTTCATTTATTCCTTGATTTCTTCTTTGACCATTTCATCACTCAATAATGAATTCTTTAATCTCCATAAGTTTTTATATTTACTGTATAATTTTTTGCTGTCAATTTTGAGTTTTATTTCATTGAGATCAGATAGAATAAAAGGAATGATTTCAATCTTCTAAAATTTATAGGGTGTTGTATCATGATGTGTATATATATTTGTATATATATTTTTTCTTGTAGTTTTCAATATACTTTCTTGGTTCTGTATACCTAGTGTTTTGACTGATACACTATGGGAATTTTTCTTTTCTGGTCTTTTCTATTTATTGTTCATGGTGATTCTTGTGTCTCTATAGCCTATTTCTTTCCGTAGTATGGGACATTTTATTCTGTGATCTTTTCCATTGTACCAATTATAGTCATTTATCTGATTATCTGTGGACACTGCTTAATGTCATGTAATTTTATTAAATATAGACAATATTTGTTGTTAGTAATATATACTACAACTTAAGGTCTTGTATCCCCTTTAAACATCAATAGTTTGCCTGGACATCTTAGAACTCTGATCACATACTCATTAATAGAAGATTCTCATGTTGTTACCTTGCATGTGATAATTTTGTTAAATGATTCACAGAACTCCAAATGTATTTTACCTAACATTTATTGATTTTGCTATGAAGGATAATTATAAGGAATCTATACACATGTGAAGAAGCACATGGAAAAATTCCAGAGGTTTCTGTTTGGAGGACAGAGATTTCTGGGCAATTGTGAGCATTACCTTCCTGGAATGTGAACATGTCCACCCACCTGGAGTCTCATCAAATCTCATTGTTCAAGAGTTTTTACAGTGTATAATAAGTAGCTATCTTACTTCCAAGAACTCTGTTTAGTTGAATGCTTCAATCCTCTAATCTTGATCGTTCTGAAAACATGAAATAAACTCATTAGCATTAACTCAGTTGTGATTTGCACGTATTCATTATGAAGAGAAAAAGACACATCTATCACTTAGGAGACTGCAGGAATTTTAGATGCTGTATGCCTGGTACTAGAGACAAAGCTCAAATATAATTCTTATTATATCATAAATATAAAAGCTGAGCAAGATCACATAAAATGACAATAGCTTGGTGCAATGTTATAAAACCTAAAAAGTCTATTTGGATATGCAGGTGGTAAACAAACAGATTACTCCATAGTATGAAAAATGGCAAATATTTTCAAGTTTCAGTCAATCACTCAGAGAAAGTATGTGTATTGTGGAAGATAAAGTCTGAAGATAGCATAAATTTAATTTTAACAGTGATTTAGATATGTATATCCATTTAGTTTGAAGGAAGATCATAAAAGAGTTGTTTAACTCTAGGGGATATTTTCATGAGTAGTTACTATAGGTATGGCTCAATAGAGCTTTGTCATAAACAATCAGAAAACCCTAGTAATGTTGTCATTTTATGTGTTAATTGACACATGAAACTCTTAGCAATTCCTCTTTGGTGAGGCCTCTATAGCTTTATCATACAGCAGTCTATCTAACATGAATTGGCTACAAATATTGGTTGCTCAAAATGCATAGCAGAAGTTCTTTCAGAAAATAAATGCTATACTTTTTCATATTCATCTCATAATTTTAAGTATTGTGATTTTGAGGGAATTTCATTATTCTGTTAATATATATCATGTTCCAATGATCTATTGTTATGTATAAAACATTTATCCTGCATTTAGATGATTAGATCAAAGTCATTTTATACTTAATTACCTTTTATCCTTTATTTAAACTTGGACCCTATGTCTGTAGCCTAAAGATGGACTTGATACTCATTGGATCCATTTATTTCTTCCTTTTGCCAATGTAGCTGAATTAGATGAATCTTTCTTTGTTTTCCACTCTTGTATTTTTAATTGGCTATTTAGGGAGAGTGACCAAGCCTAGCTTGTAGTGACTATCAGAGCCTAGATTTTTATTCTAATATCTCTGGTAACAAGTCTAAAAGAATAACTCTGTCTCTCTATTTTGTTTGTGTGACAACTGTGATTAGAATTAATCCTTCATTTTATTTTTTCAAAATGGTTGTGGCAATATGTAGGAAGTCTACCAAGTTTTGTGTTAATTTTATATCCTGCTTCTTTGCTAAAAGTGTGTTTCAGGTCTAAAGAGGTATTGGTTTACTCTTTAGGATCTCATACATAGAATCATATCTTCAGCAAGTAGAGATACTTTTACTTCTTTTCCTATTTGTATTCCTTCTATTTCCTTTTCTTGTCTTCATGCTCTAGATAAGACTTCAGGCCCTATTTTTGATACCACTGAATCCTCACTGACCAGTAACTAGCATGATGTCCTCAGTTCCTGATCTTTTAATTTATTCTCCATTTAGTTTAATATTGACTTCCAGATTAGCATTTGTAGCTTTACAGTATCAAGTTATGTTCTGCCCATGCCTATTCTCCCCAAGACATTGATCATGAAAGACTGTTGAGTTTTGCTTAATATATTTTCTGCATCAGTTGAGATACTCATGATTTCTTTAGTTCATTTATGTGGTGGAGGTCATTTACTTATTCTCATATGTTGAGCCATCCTCGAATGTCTACATCGAAGCCAACATGATTAAAATGACTTTTGCTTTGATGTGATCTTGAATTTAGTTTGGAAGGGTTTATTGACATTTTTGCCTATATGTTTATCAGGGAGAATGGATTGCAATTTTCATTTGTTGTTACTATTTGTTTGATATGACATTAATATCATTGTAATACTGACTTCTATGCATGTGAATACACACACACACACACACACACACACACACACATACACAAGCACCTGGAAAAAAAGCATCCCTACACAAGTATGCAAATACACATGCATGCATGAAATAATTTTAAAACGTAAATACAAATTAAAAATACTCAGTTTTTACAGCATGACCATTTACATAAACATCAACAATAGGGTCTCTCCTAGAGCACATGATTTCTCTAGCCATAGTTTTTGACCATGTTTACAATACCAGGCAGGAATTACTTCCTGTGGTTTAGGCCTCACTTCCAATCAAGAGGGCTGTTATTTTTTAGAACCATAAGTAGTTTTATTACTAGTATACCAGTGAGCACATCTTGTAGCATGAAATGGTCACTGCTATGTAAAATCATTGATATCTTTTCTCCCCAAGTACTCTGCTTAGCAACTTTCAGCATTCAGGCATCTAGCCAACAGGGAGAATTTCCCTGTCAGTTACTGATTGATTTCCATGTTCTGCAACCAAACTGTGTTGTGTCTTCAGCAATAGAATCTTATTGCCTTGTAATGATGGTCAACCAAGGCAATGACAACAGCCTGCCTTATTTTGGATGCCACTGCATCTTCACTGACCAATAAGTAGCATGGAGGCATGAGATTTT
Organism: Mastomys natalensis; assembly: GCA_021653895.1. NCBI lineage: Eukaryota > Metazoa > Chordata > Mammalia > Rodentia > Muridae > Mastomys > Mastomys natalensis. Next base: position 8,219 of record JAJTUV010003833.1, on the reverse strand, counting down.
CATTTAATAACTCATGTCTTCTGGTAGAAGCATCATTCTCCAGTATTGGATAATTCTGTTGAGACTTTAGAAAAATAAATCATTTAAGAAATTCATTTCTGATTGAATTGTGCACGTGTGTGTGTACCCATATGTGTGTCTTTGTGCCATATGTGTATGCCTTTCACTCAACCTATTTCCTCAATCCAGATTAAACATTTAACTTCATTTATTTTTCCTTTGAAGTTTCATAATACATATATTCTCTTATGCCCTCTTATTTACTTGTTATATTAGTTACATTCTGTGGCTATAATGAAAGACAATGAGCAAGATATTACAGAAAAATGTCTATTTTAGCTTTTAATTTCAGAAGGATAAAGTCCAGAGTGGAAGCTATACCATTGTAGCAATTGGCAGACATGGCATCAGGAACTGGAAACTGAGAGCTCATAACCATTTTAAAAATGATTTTAAAATTAAAATGTAATTACATCACTTCCCCTTTTTAATTGATTTATACCTATTTTGCTCTCTTTTTTCCTTGTTATTTGCATATATACACATCCACACACATGATATATACATAATTTCATATCTCCTTCCTAGATGGAAGAGGACATAGACCCAATCTTATTATAGAGGAATATTTTTAAAATCCAGATGTATTTACTTTATCATATTGTTTATGTATGCTGACTTTATATTTTTGCTATTATAGTTGTGTTTCCCTGTGTTTGTGATCCACAAAACAGTGTCATGAAATTCATGTGAAACTTCTAAGAGAAAACAGTTAAATGAAATTTCATCTCTACCTGTTTGAAGCTGTTGTTTCCATGTAGTTGTTTCTCTGATATTAGAAGATATATTGAGCAATGTACATATTTATCTTCATACTCAGATAATAAAATCCTTTGTTCACTTTAACTCACATGAAATGTTTCATTTAATAATTAATATACTCTTTCCAGTATAATAATAAAAAGTTTTCAGACTTCATTCAAAATTAACAATCTCTTTTTATATAGTTCTTGTCTGCTTTGGCTGTCTGTTTATAGTGGGGGGAACATATTTCAGGTTGGAGTCATGATTGTGCCCTTATAAGCATTTTCATGTCTCCTTACACAACCAGTTTGACTTTTTTTTTTTTTTTTTTTTAGAATAGGGAACTTGTATGAATAGGAAAGAGAAAGAAAAGGATATCATTGCGTGTGGTTATACAGGTTAAAAAAAATCCACTTACTCTCCTATCATTCTAGAACATTCTAGAACAGAAACTACTCAAATTCACTGATAAAAAACAAAGCTGTTTTTTTTTTTTTTTAATTTTCATGGCAAATATGTAAGGCTGACTTCCCTAGGATGTTTTTTCTAAGCTTTCCCCTTTAATAATCAAGAAATATAATTCTTCTCCTCTAGTCTACTAAGAAAGACTTCAAGGAGGTCATATAAAGAGCTTTAATGACCTCTGGCATTAAAAAATACATTAATTTCTAAAGTCAACCATTGAAAGACTGGAGATTATGAAACAAAATGCTCTAAATTTAATGTGCCAACTACCAGCCTAAACTATTATACTCAGCAAAGTATCAGCCATATTTGGAGGAAAAGATTCTATGATTCAAACAGGCTAAATGAATATCATATTTAGATAAACCATAAACAAAACATGTGAATAAATTATTTGAATTTTAAAAAAGAATAGGCACAATCAAGAGACTGTTGAAAACATAAATCTATTAGTATTGAAATACAAAATATAAAATATCTTGGGGTAACTTTAACCAAACAAGTGAAAGTGCTGTATGACAACAACTTCAAGTCTCTCAAGAAAGAAATTGAAAAAGTTCTCAGAAAATGGAGAGATCTCCCATGCTCATGGATTGGCAGAACTAACATAGTAAAAATGGCCATCCTACTAAAGGCAATCTACTGATTCAATGCAATCCCCATTAAAATCCTAATAAAACGCTTCAAAGACATGGAAAGAGCAATTCTCAAATTTATCTGGAAAGGCAAGGGGTTTGCGGACCATTGGAGAGCAACAATACCAACCAACCAGAGCTCCCAGGGTCTAAACCACTAGCCTGGGAGCACATAGGGAGGGACCCATGGCTCCAGCTGTATATGTCAGGGAGGATGACCTTGTTGGGCATAGTTGGGAGAGAAGTCCTTGGTCCCATGAAGGCTGGATGCCCAGTATAGTGGAATTTGAAGGCGGGAGATGGCAGTGGGTGGGTGGGGGCACATCCTCATAGAAGCAGGAGGAAGGGGGATGGGATAGGGGTTTTCTGGAGGCGGGGAATGGGGAACGGAGATAACATTTGAAATGTAAATAAAATATCCAATAAAAATTAAAAAAAAAAGAACAGCAAAAAAGAATATTTAACAATAAAATAATGGCTGGGGGAATCACCATCCTGACCTCAAGCTTCACTACAGAGAAATAGTGATAAAACTACATGGTATTGTTACAGAGACAGATAAGTTCATCAATGGAATAGAATTGAAGACCCAGAAATAAAACCACACACTTATGGGCACTTGATCTTTGACAAAGAAGCCAAACATACACAATAGAAAAAAGAAAGCATCTTCAACAAATGCTACTTGTCTAACTCTCTGTTGATATGTAGAAAAATGAAAATAGACCCATATTTGTCACATTGCACAAAGCTCATGTCCAAGTGGATCAAGGACCTCTACATAAAACCAGATACACTGAATCTAATAGAAGAGAAAGTGGGAAAGAGCCTTGAAATCATTGGCACAGGCGGAAATTTCCTGAAGAGAACTCCAATGGCTCACTCTCTAAGATCAAGAATTGATAAATGGGACCTCATGAAACTGGATTGCTTCTGTAAGGCAAAAGACATAGCCAATAAGATAAATCGGCAAACTACAGATTGGGAAAAAAAATCTTCAATAACTCCACATCTGACAGAGGGCTAATATTCAAACTATATAAAGAAATCAAAAAGCTAATCACCAAAAAACCCCAAAAACCCAAAACAACCCAATCAAAAAGTGGGGTATAGAACTAAGAGAGAATTCACAAAACAGGAATCTCAAATGACTGAGAAACACATAAAGAAATGTTCAATATCCTTAGTGATCAGAGAAATGCAAATCAAAACGACCTGGGATTCCACCTTAAACCAATCAAAATGGCTAAGAACAAAATGTCAGGTGACAGAACATGTTGATGAGGATGTAGAGAAAGAGGAAAACTTCTCCATTAATTGTGGGGTTGTAAACTGGTAAAACCACTCTGGAAATCAATCTGGAGGTTTCTCAAAAAATTGGAAATAGCTCTATCAGAAGACCCAGCAATATCACTCTTGAGAAAACACTCAAGAGATGCCCTACCATGGCACAGGGGCACATGTTTCACTGTGTTCATAGCAGCCTTGCTTGTGATAACCAGAAGCTGGAAACTACCCAGATGTCCTACAACAGAAGAATGGATAAAGAAAATATAGTTTGTTTACACAGTGGAATACTTACTATTCAGCTATTAAGAATGAGGACATCCTGAGTTTTGCAGGCAAATGGATAGAACTAGAAAATGTCATCCTGAGTGAGGTAACTCAGACCCAAAAGGACATGCATGGTATGTACTCACTAATAAGTGGATATTAGCCAAAAAAAAAAAAAAAAAAAAAAAAAAAAAATAGAGCCAGAGAACTCAAAAAGGTCAAGAAACTGAAGGGCCCAAGTAAGGATGCCTCAGTCCCACTTGGGAGGGAGAAGAAAGCAACCACAAGAGGGGATGGAGGGGCCTTGGAGGGAAAGGGGATTGAGGAGGTAGAGAGGGGAACATGATCTTTTATTGAGTGGAGGAAAAGGACTGAAATCCTTGAAAACCAGCAGAAAGAATGGAAAAATGCAACCTTGGGATATAGGAGGTTGGGGGGACCCTCCAGAATGTACCAGAGACCTGGAAGGTGAGACACTCTCAGGACTCAAAGGGAGGGACCTTAGATGAAATGCCCTACATTGGGGAGAGGGAACTTGTAGAGCCCACCTCCAGCAGAAAGACAGGGCATCAGGTGAGGGATGGGGTTGCCATCTCATAGTCAAAACTCTGACCCATAATTGTTCCTGTCTGAAAGAACTTCAGGGATGGAAATGGAAAGGAGCCTGAAGAAAAGAAGGTCCAGCGACAAGCCCAAAGTGGAATCCAGCTCAAGGGGAGGCCTCAAGACTTGACACTATTACTGAGACTAAGGAACGCTCACAAAAAGGGATCTGTCATGACTGCCCTCCAAAGACCCAACAAGCAGCTGAAAGAGTCAGATGCAGATATTTGCACCCAACCAATGGACAGAAGCTGCTGACCCCTGTGGTTGAATTAGGGAAAAGCTAGAAGAAGCTTAGGAGGGAGGGTGACCCTGTAGGAGGACCATCAGTCTCAATTAACCTAGACCCCAGAGATCTCTCAGACACTGGACCACCAACCAGGCAGCATACACCAGCTGATATGAGGCTCCCAACACATATACAGCAGAGAAATAGCAGGTCTGGGTTTAGTCAGAGAAGATGCATCTAACCCTCAAGAAACTGGAGGCTCCAGAAAGTTTAGAGTTCTGGTGGAGTCGGGGTGGATGGTGCGGGTGGATGTCACCAAGTGACATCAGAAACTAAATCTATATGTTCCAAAATCTGGTAAACTAATTTAATAATGATACAAAATTTCTACTGAATTGAAGACACAGATTAATATTAACCCTTTAAAGTAGTTTATTTCTGCCTCACTTGCTCCAATAGATGTGTCATTTTGTAAAACAAATAATAGAGAAACATCAGAGCTAAAGTACAACATACATCAAATGTACCTAACAAATATCTGCATGGTCTATTTAGTAGTTCATAGATTTTCCTATGAGCTATACCACATCCTGGAGCACAAATATTAACACAATCAGAATAATTAAAATTACTAAGTGCATCCTATCTACACAAAATGGAATAAATCTAAAATAGATATGAAAAAAATCTCTAGTAAATATACCATCTCATGAAGATTAAGGAATTCATAGCTGAGTATTGAATGGGTCAAAGAAGAAATAAAAACATAAAAATATTCCTGGAACTAAATGAAAACACTGCAGAAAAAAACATCTGGGCCACATTAAAGGTAGCCCTATGAGTGAAATTTATAGCTTTAAGTACCTACAATAAAAATCAGAAATAACACAAATGACTTAATGGTGAAACTCAAAAATTTGTAAAAACAAGAATAACCTAAACACAAATACAGCATACAACAAGAAATAATGAAAATCAGACTAAAGATTAATGAAATAAAAAAAAAAAAAACAGTACAAAGAATCAAACAATCTAATGTCTGATTCTTTGAGATAAACAACATTCACAGGCACTTGGCCCAAAAGCAACAGAAAAGACACAATGTCATGAATGACTTTTTGGAGCAAAACATCTGCTTTCTTAGGGTATTTAGTTGTGCTCTTTGGCCAAAGATCATTCCAGTTGGGCTTGTTGATTTTTTTTTTTTTTTTTTTTTTTTGGTTTTTCGAGACAGGATTTCTCTGTGTAGCCCTGGGCTTGTTGATTATTTACACCCTCTCAGTGAGGGGTGGAGATGACTATGGAACTTTCTCCTGAATATCTGGGCACTCTCTAGGACCTATTGTATGCAACATTCTCTTAATGTTATGTGGCCTTGGGACAAGACTAGAGTACATAGGAAAGACTAGGGAAGAGGTAATATATCAATGATGCTACATGGAATTCCTTATCCCTGGTGGGCAAGGCATTTCGGCTTGTTTGGGAAAAACACTCATATGCTAGTAAGTAGCCCTTCAAATATGTTCTATTAGGAGGCCTAGTGTACTCCGTGGTTCCCCTGAGGGATGTTTTGTAGAAATCATGCCTTGATTTGTCATTGTAACCTCAGGAGAAGAAAATAAACTTTGCTTATGTTCCCACTTATGGCACAGTTGGCAGGATATGACAAAAACAATGATGACTTTGGATCAATGGTATTGTACCCATTGTGGCCATGAGTAAAGGAATAAAGTAAAGTTTCCTTTGGTATTATTGCAGAAAAAATTTTGACCTGGTGGTTTGTACTGGATGTAATGGCTGAAGCATAGTCAGACAGTACAGAGAAAGCTGAGATATAACTGAGGTATGGCCAATTGGGACATTGCTAAAAGTGAGAAAAATCCCCAGATGACACTTTTATTATGTATGATATGAAGCAATATGATTGTCAGGTGGGTAAGGTACACTCTGAGATTATGAAGATCTAGGCAAAAGGCCTAGAGTAGATATTAAAAGTTCAGGGAGTAGTACATCAAGGATGGAGGTGGCAATGAGCAGCTAGTGAGGCAGCCTGGCTGCTCTTATAGGTAATTGTCTCTGAGGTTTTGGTGGCAGCCTAAAGAAAGATTGCAGATATAATGGGAAAATTAATGTGAAAGGAAGTTATGAGGCTGGTGGCTTCAACACTGTCCTCTGATTTAGTGTGTAAAATGGGTGAAAAGTATAGAGAAATGGAAGTGTTAGCCTGCTGTATTTTATAGCTAGAAGAAAACAGAAAGACAGCCCAGTTTAGACCTGTAGTACAGAACCCCTCCTGGTACTCCAAAACTTGGAAATCCTGGGAAAAATCAGGCAGCAAAGATAAAGGAAGTGATGTTGAAGAGGAAAATCTGATACAGTATACTAATGGATAACATATAACAATGGGCAAGTATAGGACATTATGGTAATCAGAGAATATTCAGATTAAGAGCTGTTGGATCTACAGAAGGCTTTAAAACAAGCAATGAAGGAACTCCTGAATACATAATTGTGATGCTATGGGACATGAGAGTATGTGGCACCAGACTAAGTGATTTAAATGAATGCTTCTCAATCAAAGGCTATACAAGTTTAATTAGTCCTGATGGATTGAGTCATAGGAGCCATTAGGATTACTGATTATCTCCAGCCATTTTCCCCACTCATTTTAGGTCCTGGAAAGCAATAGGAGGACATTATCTATAAAGAAAACTGGAGATTCAAAAAGCAGTGACTGAAGCCCAGTTTAAAGGCCTAGACTGGACTATATTTACAGAAGAACTAATAAAGAAGGAAACTGATATGGAGCATTGGCGACAATGCTGAGCATTATGGATGTGTGTGACCTGCATTGAGTGGGGAGAGTTGCTTGAATTTAAAGCTTCAAGTAAACCAGGTTCACATCAGGTGATGCACAACTACCTCCAACTCCATCTCCAGGGCAACTGAGCAGCCTGGCCTCTGTGGGCACCTCTACTCATGTGCACATAACACCACTTATACATACAAAAATATATTCATTATTAAAAATAATTCAAAACTTTCAAATTTTAAATTACATTGTAAGTAAGCAGCACTTCTAAGTTCAAGCTTGGTTGCCACTATTATCCCATTACCAAAACCAGACAATGACACACAATAAAGGGAAAAATTATAGACAAGTAATGCTGAACAACACTGATACCAATTGTGGTGGTTAACTGTATGCCTACATGTTATCATCCTGCACAAAAAAGTCCAATTGGATTAAATAGCTCAGTATAATATAAGACATACTAAAGCTAATAAAGGAGAAAGTAAGGAGTAGCCTTGAGTCCATTGGTAGATGAGACAACTTCCTAAACAGAACACCTACAGCTCAAGCACTAAGATCAACAATTAATAAATGGTACCTCTTAAAACTGAAAAGCTTTCATACTGCAAAGGATACCATAAAAGTACAAAATGACAGCCTACAGAATGGAAAAAAGCTTTTCACCAACCCACATCAGGCAGAGGACTGATATCTGAAATATACAAAGAATTCAAGAATCTAGACATCAGCAAACCAAAGAATCCAAATTTAAAAGAGGGATACAGATCTAAACAGAGAAGTCTCCACAGAGCAATCTCTAATGTCCAAGAAGCACTTAAAGAAGTGTTTAATTCCTTAACAATCAAGGAAATGCAAATCAAAATGAATGTGAAATTCCATCTTACACTCATCAGAATGGCTAAGTTCAAAAACTCAAGTGATAGAACATGCTCGTGAAGATGTGGAGCAAGGGAAACACTCCTCCATTGCTAGTAGGAGTGAAAACTTGTACTATCATTCTGGAAACAAATTTTGTGGTTTCTCAGAAAACTGAGAATGATTCCACCTGAAGCCCCCACTATACCACTCCTGGCAAAATACTCAAAATACACAAAGGATGCTCTACATACCACAA
>JAJTUV010003832.1:0-39233 GCA_021653895.1 Mastomys natalensis | reverse complement strand
AAAAATTAAAGCACAAAAAATAACTAACAATTAAGATAACTCTCTCTCTTCCTCTCTCTCATTCAACACCCCACATCACACACACACACACAGGAAACAGTAAGACCAAATCATGCAAAATGAGGCAAACAGATTGAATAAGTTGTAATAGAAAAAATGTCTGCAAAAATTCCATTGATTTCATTTTCGTGTTGGCTGCCAACTGCTAAGCATGTCTTCCATAATTAATTAGGCTTAATGCCCCCTATGAACTCCGCTGGCAAAAAACTAATTTTCCTTTGAATGTGAGTGACAGCTGTAGGACTTCTTGGTTAGCAGTGATAGCCCATGCCCATTTCCATCCCCCAATGCGGATATTATTGGGTAGACTTGGTCCAGGTTCTGTGCCTGCACCACCTTCTCTGAGTTCATATGTGCATCAGTTCTATTATTTCTGGAAGATACTCATTCCTTGGAGTCATCCAATACCTCTAGCTCTTATAATCTCACTCTTAAAACCCTTTTTCACTCTTTTTTCTCTATTTTACTATATCTAAGCATAAGGTACACAAATCAATCCATGGAAATAACCACATGAGAGACCTCTAAATGGCTGAGCATGTAAGATGTCTACTGGCAATCTTAGCAATATCAGGTAAATCTCTTGGAATTGAATTAGGTAAGTAATCTGCTGAGGTTAATATATCCACTTTGGTGCATATGTACTCTTTCCTCACTATAAAATAATATAACATATTAAAAAAACATTACAACATTTATGGGGAGGAACACTTGAGGGCCCATACCAAGCTGAATGTCTTTTGGCATTTGATGACTGATAAGAAAAATATATTGACTTTTTGAGGGAAGATTTCTAGAGATTACACTTTACTAGTGATAATCAGGTCAATGTACATAGGTAGCACTATTAAACTTACTGTGTCATTAGGTAATAAAACAGAAGATATAGGATTTTGGGAAATAGACTTTTGAAAGGTCCCAATGGGAACTACAGGGTCTTAGTAGTGGTAGATTGTAGTGAATGTCCTGAGAGTAGTTATAGATCATAGTAGATTTCATATGTCATTGAAAATTTCAAAGAATAAAAATCCTTATGAAATAATGAAATAAATTTATATATGTACAGCTTTTTCATATTTTTTTTTGTTCACTGTGCATATTCTACTGGAACCTCCTGTCCCTCCTATTTTCTCTTTACTCTACTAGAGAATTCCACTGATACAATTTCATAAAAATTGCATAAATAGGTGTTTATAACTATGAAACATATAAGAGCTGCTAATGAGAGTCTCTTTTGATGTCTGTGATTTTGAGATTGTCTTAATTAATTACAGTTTTTTTTAATTACATCTATTTTTCCAAATGTAATATAATTTCTTATTTATTTCTCATCAAATCCTCTGTTGTTTTATACATATATACACCTATGAATACATATATATTTTTATATAGATACACATATAAATGTACATTATATATATGTATACACACATACAATATGCATACATACATATATATGTATGTATATATATGTATTATAACTATGGCTTAGTAATAAAATCACTTCCTGACACATTTTAGCTAGTGGTATAATTTAATTATTGATGATCCTCCTGCAATAATCATTAATAGGTAAATATTTTTTGAGCACATTTACTTTTAGTCATTTTAGGAGCTTTGAAGTAATATATACCCAGATGGAAAGGAAAATATCAATTGCATGCATGTGAAAGAAGTCTCTAAAACAAAAAACATTATCTGTTTTTTAAAAAATTTCTATTATCATCATCATTATCGTCATCGTCATCATCATCATCACACTCCACCATCTGTAAATCAATGTGTTTAATATATCCCTGAGTAGAGTGACAGACTCAGTCCACAAATCTTTTGAGATATTTTTCTCTGTAGTTACACCCACAGCATAAGTCTAGGATTCCCAGAAAGTGTATGGGATATGTTTCCTCAGAGAGGATTAGGACTTGGATCTGAGCATCCTGCTGCTTGAACCATTGTTACTTTTCAATCCTTCCTCTACAGTAATTCTCCAGCTGGACTAGGTCCTTATCTAAGAAATGCCCTGCTCATGAATATGCAAATTACTTCAGTCTATGGCAGTAAATACAGAGACATTCACACCCTGAAAAACAACCTATGATCAGTGTCCTCTACCCAGTCCCTTAACACATTGATTATAACCATGGGATGGAGATGGGTCTTACTCTTCCTCCTGTCAGTAACTGAAGGTAAGGGGCTCACCAGTTCTAAATCTGAAGAGAAGAGAGGGACTCAGGTGACAAGGACATCCATTCTGCATTTCTCTCTACAGGTGTCCACTCAGAGGCTCAGCTGCAGCAGTCTGGAGCTGAGCTGGTGAGGCCTGGGGCTTCAGTGAAGCTGTCCTGCAAGGCGTCTGGGTACACATTCACCAGCTATTATATAAGCTGGGGTGAAGCAGAGCCATGGAAAAAGCCTTGAGTGGATTGGAAGGATTAATCCTAATAATGGTGGTACAGACTATAATGAAAAGTTCAAGGGCAAGGCCACATTGACTGTAGACAAATCCTCCAGCACAGCCTATATGGAGCTGAGCAGATTGACATCTGAGGACACTGCGGTCTATTTCTGTACAAGCCACAGTGTGACAATCACATCCTGAGCATGTCAGAAACCCTGGAGGAGGAGCAGCAAGCTGCCCTAGAATGGAGAAGACTAAGAGAAGATTAGTTTGAAGAATTGTTCAGATGCAGTAATTTGGAATGTCCATTTTTGTGTCTGTTCCTTTGAGACCTATTGTGCTTTGGTCAACTTGCAAAAGGACATCTATGAATTACATGATGTTGATTTAGGATACCCTAAAGTACCCCATATCTTGTCAATGTCATCATCAGTAACTACCTCCATTGACGAATTTCTTCTTTAATAAAACAACAAATAAGAGAAACTTTGATTATGCATGAAAAATAATCTCTGGATTGTGAAAAAGATTAGAAACTTTCAGTAAAATAACTGGGAATAATGTTTAATAGGAATTTGATCTGAAATCCCACCAAATTATGAGCAAACAAGAAGCCCTTTCCCAGAAATCATTTATTTGTCTATATAGCATCATTACAAGACTGTATATATTTGTTGTTTACAGAAATCTTAAAAGTGTGGGCAAATAACAAGTGATTATGTAAATATTAATAAAAGGAAAAGCTTATTAATATCAGGAACATTTCCTCATATATAATTCCCTGACCTTACCTAAAGGAGCAAATGCATCATGATTTACAGTCCCTGGGGGAATCATATCAGGGAAGATCACCTGATAGTTCTTAGCTTCTCCTAGATAGCCCTTGGGCATGCATAGATAAGAACATAGTTAGGTGAGGCCATTGCTCTAGGAAACTGTTGGGGTGTCTGCCCCTGAGCTGACTCAGACTGTGTAACTGGTGCAGGGTAAACAGAGAACACTGACAATCTCAAACTGGTCAGGAGAATAGGTTATAGATTCCAGGTGTCTTTTTATTATAGGCTGAGAGTTCTCTGAAAACGTACTTTAAAAACAGTGGCTCTAGATAGTAACCAGACTTTCTCTACCCAGAGCACATTCCAAGAGGTTTGTAAAACAATTAAAACAAATGCCATTAAAAAGGAACTAACAAATTTATTATAGGTGCTAAAGAGAAGATAAAATATTGCCTATACAAAGTTTCACTAATTTCTTAGTTATAGTTTTAAACCTTCAGTGAACCTGTGGAGCTAGACAGGTGATGGATGTTTAGCCAGATAATTATTTCCTAATGGATATGCATGTAAATGTCTTCCCTTGTAAACTTCCATTTCAATTTATGATTTGATTTTTAGCATGAACTTGTGATTGACTTCATTTTTTTGTTGGCTATCAACTGCTAAGCATGTCTTCAATGATTAATTGTGCTTAATATCTCCTGTGAGACTCCACTGAAGAAATCGAATTTTTCCTTTGTATGTGTCAATTGGCAGACCATGTTGGCTAGGGGTGAGGGACTGTGTCTATTTTGCTCACTCAATGTGGGAATTTAATGTGGGTTGACTTGGTTCAGGCTCTGTGCCACAGTCTCTGAATTCATATGGGCATCAATCCAATTGGAAGACACTCTTTCCTTGGGGTCATGAGCCATCTTGGCTCATATAATCTGCTCAATTTTAAAATCTTTTACTCCCTATTTTATGTCTACTTCATTATATCATCTTTATAAAATCCTCATACCTTAGTGGCCTACTTCTAGACTCTCTGCTTCTACATATTGTACAACAAACAAAGTAGCCAGATCTTGCAACATACATAAATAAGAACATGAAGCCCTTGCCTTAAGGACATGGATGACCATTCAGTATATTTCCTCTAGTTCCATGCATATACTTATAGAATAATTATTTAATGTTTTACCATTGATTTATATTTCTTTTTCTATGTGTACAACTTTGTTGCTTTTTATTTTTGGTTTGTTGGAAATCTGAGATAATTCCTTCCTGTATATGCTGGGAATAAAGCATGAATACCTTGCTGCGAATAAACATTGGTGTGCAAGTGTTGCTATAATAAGATATAGAGTCATTAGAGTACATGTTTGGGAGGGATAGGCTGGGATACAACATAATTTTATTTTATTATTTTTGGTGATTTTCATAGGAAAGACTTCATCTTGGGTAAGTGTGGTTAAAGCCCAGGTTTAGAGATGATAAGGCTCTAGTAGACCTCGGTTGTATTGATAAAGGCCATTTTGTCGAACTGACTTATAAATATTTATGTTTATACCCAGTAGAGTGTCTGAGCCTTGATCACAGAGGCTCACATGTGTTGTGTGTACAGACTGATGCAGACATTCATGAGTGGTCAGATTGCTGAGAATGATGACAGAGTAATCAGTCATAGATCAGTAATTATATCAATCTCTCACCCCCAAAATCAAAGACCTTATAAAACAGGGAAAAGGAAGGGTGTAAGATACAGAGAATGGATTGAATGACATCCACATTCTATCTCTAGGGATTACCCTGTTCTTACTGCACACATGATCTCTCAGTAGACTATATTAACCCAGATAACAAAACAGACACAAATCAAACCAGTAAAAAATTACAACCTTGGAGACATCAAAAGGGCTTAGCAGGTAAAGATTTTCTGTCTTCTGGTAAGCTTAGAAATATTAGGAAAAATCTCTTGGAATTGAATTATGTAAGTCATATTCTGAGATTTATGTACACACTTTTGTGCTTATGTACATGCTTCTTACCAAAAAAAAATAAGATAACATATTAATAAAAACATTATAACATGGATGGGGAGGAAATCCCTTGAGGGCCAACACCAAGCAGAAAGTCCTTGACATTTGATGAGTGATGGGAAAATACATTCACATTTTGGGGAAAAAAATTTCAGGAGATTCAATATTTACTAGGATGACTCTTTGTGTATATAGACAGGACACTTACGTTTAGCCATTGGTAGTGAGTTTTGAAGTATATAAGATGTTGGAAAGGCAAATATTAATTTCTTGTATCTGAAAGTAGGTAGTAAAGTTCCTCAAAAATTCTTTGGAATTTTCCATCATTTTAATCATCATCATAACAACAATCTGATCATAAGACAATCTAATGACATTGTGGCAAAGAGGAGCAAAGACTCAGGCCAAATATCTTTAAAAAGCTTAGGCCTGGAAGTTGCATTCACAGCATATGCTCAGAGCTAGGGAAAGTATATGGAAGGGTTTTTCCTCAGAGAATTAAGACAAGACCTGAGCATCTTGTTTGCCTGTACCATGTGCCTTTTCAGTCCTTCCCCTCCAGTCTTTCTTCAGCTGGATTAGGTTCTTATGAAAAAAGTCGGCTACTCATGAATATGCAAATGACCTAAGTCTATGGCATTAAATACAGGGATGCCCTGAAAACAAAATATGATCAGTGTCCTCTTCCTGAACATACTGACTCTAACCATGGGATGGAGTTGGGGTGTTTCTCTTTTCTCCTGTCATTAACTGCTGGTAAGGTGCTCACCAGTTCCAAATCTGAAGTGGAGACAGGATGTAAGGTGACAATGAAATCCACTCTGCCTTTGTCTCCACAGGTGTTCACTCATAGATCCAGATGCAGCAGTCTGGAGCTGAGTAGGGAAGCCTGGGACTTCAGTGAAGTTGTCCTGCAAGGCGTCTGGCTATGACTTCACCAGTACTATATAAGCTGGATGAAGGAGAATCCTGGACAGGCCTGGAATGAATGGATGATTTATCCTGGAAGTGGTGGTACGACTGCAATGAGAAATTCAAAGGCAAAGCCACCCTGACTGAACAAATCCTCCAACACAGCCTACATGCAGCTCAGCAGCCTGACATCTGAGGACTCTGGGTCTATACTGCACGACAGACCACAGTGTTGTAACCAAACCTGAGTGTGTCAGAACCCTGGAGGAGCAGAAAACTGCCTGGATGAAAAGACAGAAAGACTAACCTTTAACTTGCTCAGAAATGTAATTTTGAATTACATAATGCTTCCTCCTCAGAGTACTATTTGCCTTTGTCAACTTTTAAAAGAACATCTATGAATAAAGTGATGCTGTTTGGGATAAACCTACAGTCACAGCAACTTGTCAATTGCTTCATCAGTGACAACTTCATTGACATGTTTCTTACTCAATGTAACAATAAATGGGAATAGTGTGATGATGCATAATAAAAATATCACTGGATCCTGAGAGACCAGAACTTTTGAAATTGTTGGAATAAAGTATAATATGAATTTGACCTATAAAATCCAAATTACCAACATGTGTGCAAAAACTCCTTCACCGTTTTAAGTACTAAGTGATCTCAGGTGTGTTGTTAAATCTGGCTGTGTTTTCCAAAAGAAGTTCTGGTCTCATAAGATGTGAAAAATATTTCTATGAGAATGAAAAGTAATGAAAATATAATTCCCAATCATTCGAGTTTCCTCAGTTGAGAGTTCTTTGTTCAACTCTCTACCCCATTTTTTAATAGGGTTATTTGATGGTTTGGAATCTGGTTTCTTCAGTTCTTTGTATACCTTGGATATTAGCCCTCTATCAGATTTAAGTTTGGTGAAGATCTTTTCCCAATCTGTTGGTTCCCGCTTTGTCCTGTTGACTGTATCCTTTGCTTTACAGAAGCTTTGCAGTTTTATGAGATCCCATTTGTCAATTCTTGATCTTAGAGCATGATTGAGAAACATCTAAAGAAGTGTTCAGCATCCCTAGTCATCAGGGAAATGCAAATGAAAACAACACTGAGATTCCACCTCACACCAGTCAGATTGGCTAAGATCCAAAACACAGGTGACAGCATATGTTGGCGAGGATGTGGAGAAAGAGGAACACTCCTCCATTGTTGGTGGGATTGCAAGCTGGTATAACCACTATGGAAAGCAGTCTGGTTATACCTCAGAAAATTGAACATAGTGTTTACCTGAGGACCCAGCTATACCCCTCCTGGGTATATACCCAGAAGATATTTCAACAAGCAACAGGGCCACATGCTCTACTATGTTTATAGCGGCCTTATTTATAATAGCCAGAAGCTGGTAAGAACCCAGATGTCCTTCAACAGAAGAATGGATACAGAAAATGTGGTACATTTACACAATGGAGTAACTACTCAGCTATTAAAAATAATGAGCTCATGAAATTCTTAGGCAAATGGATGGAGATAGAAAATATCATCCTGAGTGAGATGACCAATCACAAAAGAACACACATGGTATGCACCACCGATAAGCGGAATTGCCCCAAAACACACAATACTAAGATGCAATGCATAAACCTCATGAAACTCAAGAAGAAGGAGGAAGACCAAAGTGAAGGTGCTTTTGCCATTTGAATGAGTATCAAAGATTCAACCAGAGCTCCAGGATTTAACTCCAGCCTGAGAACAGACAGGGCAAGCTGTCCTCTGAGAGGCTCTAACCAGCAGCTACTCAGACAGATACAGACTCCAGAGCCAAACAGTGGATGGAGCTTGAGGACTCTTATAGAAGAATAGGCGGAAGGATTGTGGGCCCTAAGGAGATAGGAACTGCACAGGAAGATCAACAGAGTAAACCAACCTGAACCCTTGGAGCTCTCAGAGACTGAATCACCAACCGTGGAGCATACCTAGTCTACACAGATCTACCTCCATGGGCTGAACCTAGGCCTCCCTGCACATATGTTGTAAATGTGCAGCTTGGTTTTCATGTAGGTCTCAAGCATCTGGAGTGGGGGCTATCCCAAAACATGCAGCCTGTATATGGAGTATGGTCTTCTAGCTGGGTGCCTCATCTGGCCTCAAGGGGAGAGGAAGCACCTAGCCTCTCAGAGACTTAAAGTGGCAGGGTGGGGGATACAGGAGGAGAGGGTAGTCAGAAAACAAGAGATGGGGAAGGGTTTGGGAGGGGGTGACTGGGACGGGTTATAAAGTGAATAAGCAAAAAAATAAAATTAAAAAAGGAAAAAAAACAATTAAAAAAAGAAAAAAAATGTAAACAGAAATATTCAAGAATTTTAAAAGTTATTTACAGAAGAATAATGGTGCATATAAATTACATTTATTTAGCACATTTTTTTCAGTATTGCCTATCATGCACAGGTCATCAACACAGTGTTGTGTTCTGTATTCCAATTTCTTTAATTTAATATCTTCATTCAAATTTTGTAAAATACTATTAATCCTTCTGAAATTACCAAGATTTTATTTAAATGTTTTTAAACTTCTGATGGATGCTTATGGGAAAAGTAAAATAAGACCATTCCGATTGTATTATAGCTAAATAATAAAGAGTACTGGGTATGGGTTCCATCTCACTGAGTAAGCCTTACATTAAATCAGATATTTGGTGGTTACTGACATAAGATTTTTGGCACCATCACCCTATCACATTTTCAGGCAGGACAGAATGTAAATCTGTAAATGCTTTGTGGCTGAGTTAGTGTTTACATTTCTCTCTTGATATCATGAAACATATCAAAAGACATTTGAACATAGGTAAGGTTCACAGGCACCAGCTCAACTTCTCCATGTTCAATGAGTTGTATGGGTGTTGACTTCTGCAACAGGGTCTTACCTAGAGACCTAGTGTAAAACCAAATACTACTTGTAAAGAAAACCATTTGTAACAATAAAGTGATTCCTAATGATATCAAAGATTTCTTTACTACAGTCATAGATTGGTGTCTGATTCACGCTTCAGCAGAAATCCTTCTTTCAGCAGATGGGAATAGGTACAGAGACAAACAGCTAGACATTAAATCAGAAGAACAGTAACATACAGTTCTAAAATGGAATGACTCAATCCAATCCCTCCCTCCAGAGTTCAAGGTACCTTAGAAAGAGGAAGTAGAAAGACTATAAGGCTCATAAGGGATGGCAGACCCCAGGATTTGAAGTCTGTTAACTCAACAGAGCCAAAGTTCTATGAAGTCACAAAGGCTGAATTTGGGGCCACCATAGGTCTGTTACTGCTTCTTTGTGTATTCTTTTCAGTCTGGTAGTTTTATGAGACTTCTGAGTGTTTGAACCAAGATGGCTTCTGAATCATGTGCCTTCTCTTAGGACTCTTTGATTTGATGATTAACCTTATTCAAATTCAGTTTGATGGCTTTTGGTTTTGCTAATTAAGTTTTATTTTACTAAGCTTCATTTTTACCTCTTAGAAGCCTGTTTTTATGAGAAACAAGAAGGTAGTGGATCCAGAAAGGAGAAGAGGTGGGAAGGAACAAGAAGGTGTAGAGGGAGGACAAATATAATAAATTATATATAATGGTATAATTGTTAGGATGAGGAGTTCATTTTTAATTGGACATGTTAATTAGGATATTCAAGGGGACATTGGTTGATTGATTGTTAATTTTACATTCTAGATGCTGCCCTCTCCCTGGTCCCCATAAACAAGTCGCTCCTTCTTTTCCCTTCTCTTGTCCTTGAGAGGGTAGGGCCCATTGGATATCCCCCCAACCTGGCCCCATCAAGTCTCTTGCTAGTTTAGAGGCACATGTCCCACTGATGCAGGCAAGGGAATTGATTCCAAGACAGAAAGCAACTTTAGGAACAGCCTGATCCTGTTATTGGGGGCACACAGAAGATTGAGTAACCATTTGAATATATGAGCTGGGGGTCTTGGTCAGTTCCCAGTTTGCTGTTTGGTTGTGGTCAGTCTCCTGAGAGCTGCTGCAATTATGGATGATTCTCATTGTCCAGATCTCTAGATCAGTTTTATGTTGGTCCTTTTAAATTTTTTAAGCAGAGATTTTTTATTGATAATTTTGCATTGTTGTTAAGCAGGCATAATTCAGCACTAAGTTCAAAATGGCTTGAGCATTCGAAGGATGAGACAGTCCTGATTGCTTCAACATTTTAGTTATGATATAACATTCTTTTTCCCTTGTACAATTACTGTGTAAGTTTTTTATTTATTCTATTAACAAGGTAGGGTGAGTGATTTGCCCTCTGAACATGGGTGCTTGCCAGTTAGCCTGATAAAGACAGGAAGGCTGTTGTCCCACGTCATTACCTTTTTAGAACGGAACTGGTAGATGGATTCAACTGAACAAGGAGAACTGGCTTGGAGAGTGATATTATAGTTATAGTGGAATAAATTAAAATCTCTGATGCATAAATCATTATCGCCAGGTAAACTAGAGACCTTTATCCCTTAAGCTGTGCTCTGTGAACACTGGAGTTACAGGGATCAGTTTTTCTTTCTTTCTTAAATCAGACTGGGCAAACTTCAATGTAAGCCATGAAAACCCTACATGCATAGGAACTCATGAACAGCAGGGGTCACAATGAGACCAAAAATCCCTATAGAGAGATGAGCTGTGTGTGGAGGGGACTCTGTGTCTTCTGTGGTTTCCTTTCTTAAGTGTATTAACTGATCTGCCCACCTGTGATTGTCATGTGATGTCTCCATGCTCAAAAAAGTCAAGCAAACAAAGATTCTTTGTTAAACACTTTACAGACTTATATTTCCTTTATTTGCTTTTTATAGTTTTCCAAAAAATTCATAAAATGTATTCTGATAACTCATTCCCTCTTCCCAAACTTATTCTAGATCCTTCCTAACTATCAATTAACCCAGCTAACACATCTTTTTTTCTTTCTAAAAATAAAAAAAGAGAAAGTAATTTAAAAGAGGAATAAAAACAAAAACTAAACAAAACAAACTAAACACATATACACACACATACAAACACAAATACACAAACAAACAAACACAACAACAAACATGGAAACCAGTAAAACCACAACTCTGTACCTAAGATACATAGGCAAAACTTAAGTGATACAGAATTGAAGATAATATTAGAAAAAAATGTCTGCAAAAATATCATTGAGTTCATACTCTTGTTGACTACCAACTACTAAGTTATGTCTTCCATGATTAATTGTGCGAAACAGCCCCTTTGAACTCCACTGGAGAAAACTAATTTTTCCTTTGCATCTGAATGTCAGTTCCAGAACTTCTTGGTTAGTAGTGATAGCCCATGTCCATTGCCATCTCCCAAACTTGGGGATTTTATCTGGGTTGTCTTGGATCAGGCTCTGTGCCTGCAGCCACAGTCTCTGTGAATACTTATGTCATCAGTCCAATTGTGTCTGGGAGACACTCATTCTTTGGCGTCATCCACCCCCTCTGGCTCATATAATCTTTTCAATCTTAAATCTTTTTCTCTTTATTTTTGTCTCTGTTCAACTTTATCATGTTTGAAAATTCCTCAAACACTATTATCCCAATTCTAGTCTTCCTGCTTCTAAAATTCAATATACCATAAAAATATTCAAATCTTGGAACACATGTAAATGAGAACATGAAGCACCTGCTTTACAGACAGGGGTGATCTGTTCAATATATTTTTCCCAGTTCCAATAAGACACTTATATATCACCTAATTTGTTTTACCACTGTGTAATATTCATTTTTCTACATGACACACTTTGTCAGGTTTTATTTATGTTTTGTTGGAAATCTGGGATGATTCCTTCCCTATATTTTGTAAGTAGAGCATGAATAATATGCTTCTGAATAAATATGGATCTATACACTAGCATGTAGTGCCATTTGAATACATGTTTGGGAGTGCTATTGCTGGGACATGATATAATTTTATTTATTATTTTTTAGTGATTTTCATAGGAAAGATGTCACCCCAGGTAAATGGGTTCAAAAGCCCATGTTTAAAGTAGGTATAGGCTCTAGTAGACCTCACTTATATTGCTAAGGGTCATGTTGTCAAACTGCCTTATGAATATTTAGGTTTATACCAAATATATTGTCTGATCATTGATCACAGAGGCTCACAGGTGCTGTGTGTAAAGACTGATGCAGACATTCATGAGTGGTCAGAGTTCTGAGAATGAGTGACAGAGTACTCAGTCACAAATGACCTCTCTCTCACCTACAAATGACCTACCTCTCACCTAAATATCAAGAACCATCACAAGACAGGGAAATGGATATAGAAAATGGAGCCAAAGCATATCAAATTCAATCTTCAGAGATTTAAATGTTCTTATTGCACAATCAACTCTTAGTAGCTATGTTTACCAGCATAATATACCCACAGAAATCCAGTGAAAATTACCACATGAGAAACCTCTAAATGGTTGAGCAAATAAAGATGTCTAATAGCAAGCTTAGTAATATCAATCAAATCTCTTAGAATAGAATTATGTAACTCATCCTCTGAGATTAATACATCCAACTTGGTGCATGTGTAATCTGTTCTCATCACTAAAAATAATATAACAATTAAAAAAATTACAACATGAATGGGTAGGAACTCTGAAGGCCCACACCAAGCTGAAGGTCTCTTGACATTTGATAACTGAGAGCCAAAATATATTGACTTTTTGGGAAGATTTCTGGAGATTTACTATTTACTAGTGATGACTCTATCTGTGTGTATATAGGTAGCAGTAATCAAACTCACTGTGTATTAGGTAATGAAACAGAGGAAGTAGGATGTTGGGAAAGAGACTAATTGGAAGATCCCAAGGGGAACTGTAGGCAGCCTTGTTTACAGTTGCAAAGTCGTATGACTAGCACCTGACAATGTAAGCAGCTGGCTTCCAGTGTGGCCAGATCAGCTAAACTGGTAAACAAGTCCTTTATGCATGCATCGGCCT
The DNA here is from genome assembly GCA_021653895.1 of Mastomys natalensis. Lineage (NCBI taxonomy): Eukaryota > Metazoa > Chordata > Mammalia > Rodentia > Muridae > Mastomys > Mastomys natalensis. The sequence continues at coordinate 26,094 of JAJTUV010003832.1, read as the reverse complement.
CGTGCCCCTCCAGAGCTGGCTTATGCTAATGAGGTATTGGCAGCTTAACCTATCCTGAGAGAACATGGTCACCCAGCCCACCTAGGGCAGTTTTATAAGCAGCTCATTTCTGCTGCTTGGGGTCCCCATCCATAGGCCCCCGTCCAGTCCCAGTCCATAAGTCAAGAGTCGTTCCTGGAATAAAGCTAACTGAGAAGGATCCAACGTGTCGTGTCTTAATTGCTGGTCAAGGCAGACGCGACATATGGTGGCCCGTCTGGGGACCCAAGGACTTCGCCTTCGTTGGATTCAGAACTCAGCAGCTAGGAACTGCGGTACAGGTATATTTGTTGCAGTAGAAAGTGCCCAGTGAGTGGGGCCGTCACAAGGTCCTCGGTAAAGCGGTGTCATAAGGTCCGTGGTCATAGGTCCATGGTAAAGTGGCAATTGAATCACGAGAGACCTTAGAAGTATCATGTTTGTGTTTGCTGTTTGTGTTTGTTTGGTGTGGGTCTGTCTGGGTGTCGTAATTGTGTTTTGTCTGGGGTATTGGCGAGCATCAAATCAGGAAAGTGAAACCATGGGGAACTCACCATCATGCCCCATGAGAAGTGCCTTGAAAGAACTAATGAGTGCAAGAAACATTAAAATAAAAGAGGGATTTGCGTTGGATACCGGGTGACTTTATACCTTTGTGGGCCGTCACACGCACCTGGCCAGTGCCTATGCTGGTCCATTCTAACTCCCGGTCCTCCTTACCTTTTTCCCTACTTCTTGTGCTCATAATGCACCCTGTATTGTCCCAAATCAGGACTCCCCTCTAATATACAGGGCCACAAACTTTACCTATATAAACTTATCCAGCTCTCTTGCGTCTCCTCTCTCAGGGGACTGTGTATTACTCCTTTGGTATATAACTCTTCTCAGTCTCTCAATCAGAACCGCCTCCTGTCTGAGTACCTGAAAGGAAAATGGTCGAAAGAAGACTAGTACCTATCCAGGAGGCTCCTGTTGCAGATCGCTACCCTGAATGGCACCCGCCTGGATCCCGTTACTTTGGAGGGGCTTACCACTTGGGTCAAGGATGCCCTCAATTTCTTTAAAGAATGGGCGGGAGTATTTATCTGGGGAGCTGTTGTTCTCCTGGGATGTGGTTTCTGCCTTTGATTTCTGTGTCTGTTTGAGCCGTGACCATGCAAGACATAAGGCTGTGGTTTACCAGGCGCTGACTGCCATGGAGGAAGGTACTCTCCCAGGTATTTGGCTGGCCTCCCTTAGGGAGGCATAGTGGGGAGCTTTCTGGACCCGGTAATGGCTGTCCAGGCATTTTCCCTAGATCCTGACCATCTTGACCATTGCCAAGGGTGTACACATGAGGCTCCTACAGCATCACCTCAATGTTTCTGAAGCGGGGAGTACGAGGAGCGCCTCGACTTGAGATGTTCTCAATCCTGAGATAGATTCTCTGAAAGCATGTCCGAGTGCATAGAGGTTTTGTGCCAAATGTACCTCTCCCTGAAAAAAGGCATGAAGGCGGGTATGGCAGAAATATAAACTTTCCCATCACAATGCCTTCACTTTGCACAAGGGCTTGGACCTCTGTTTTCCACCGCTGACTTGCTGCGCTAGTGGCGACCTTCTAGGTGTGCTCTCGATTGCCTCTCACCAACCACCTAATGAATGAGTTCAAGCATGCTTGGGTGTGGGAAGCCTAAGGTCTGAAGGGTCCAGAGGTAACCTACTTCAAATTTAATAAATAAATAAGGGGGAGATGTAGGCAGCCGTGTTTAAGATAGCACCTGGGACAGTTGCAAAGTCGTATGACTAGCACCTGACGATGTAGGCAGCTGGCTTCCAGCGTGGCCAGCTCAGTTAAACTGGTAAACAAGTCCTTTGTGCATGCATCGGCCTCTTGCCCCTCCCGAGCGGGCTTATGCTAATGAGGTATTGGCAGCTTAACCTATCCTGAGAGAACACGACACCTAGCCCGCCTTGGGAAGATATATAAGCAGCACATTTCTGCTGCTGGGGGTCCCCGGCCATACGTCCCCTCCTGGTCCAGGTCCCTGTCCAGGTCCCCGTCCCAGTCCCGTCCATAAGTCAAGAGTCGTTCCTGCAATAAAGCTGACTGAGAAGGATCCGACCATGTCGTGTCTTAATTGCTGGCCAAGGCAGACGCGACAGGGAACCACAGGGACCTAGTGGTGTTGGATTGTAGTGAGAGTCCTGAGAGTAGAGGTGGATGATAGCATATTTCATATATGATTGAAAAATTTAAAAAATAAAAATCCTTAGGAAATATAGAAATAAAAAATTTATATATGTATAGATTTTTCATATGTGCATTTTGTACACTATGCATGTTTCTCCCGTCACTTCTTGTCCCTCCTATTTTCTCGTTATTCTATTAGACAATTTCACTGATACAATATGTATTTACATAAATAGTTGTATATAACTATGAAATTAATAAGAACTACTAAAAAGAGTCTCATTTAATGTATGTGATTTTGTGACTGTCTCTATTAATACAGTTATCTCTAATTATATACATTTTTCCAAAAGAAATATAAATTTCTTATTTATTTCTGGTTAAAAATTCTGATCTATGTCTATATATCATCTATATATCTATCTATGTCTAACTATATCTATCTAGTGTGTGTGAGTGTATGTGTTTAATTTATAATATATATAAACATGCCTTATTGATAAAATCTTTTCTTGACACCTATATTGCTTATTGCTATAATTTAGTTATTGACGATCTTCCTGCAATAATCATTGATAGGCAAATACTTTTGAAGCAATTTACTTTTAGTCATTTTACTGAGTTTTGAAGTATATTACTCTTTGGAAAGGCAATTGTTAATTGCATGTATGAGAAAGAAGACTCTAAAATTGTAAAAAGTAGCCATTTTTGGAATTTTCTATCATCATAACTATCATTATCATCATCATCGTTGTCATTATTAGTAAGCTTTATCTGTAAATCAACCCAGAGTGGAGTAACAGACTCAGGCCAAAAATTGATTGAGAGATTCGTCCCTGAAATTTTGTCCATAATATCAGTCCATGGTTCACAGAAAGTGTAACGGATGCATTTCCTCAGAGAGGAATAGGATTTGGACCTGAGCATCCTGCTGCCTAACCCATGTGTCTTTTCAGTCCTTCCTCTCCAGTTCTTCTCCAGATGGACTAGGTTCTTATGTAAGAAGTGCCATGCTCATGAATATGCAAATTGCCTGAGTCTATGGTGGTAAATACACTCTCTATATCAGTGTCCTTTCCAAAGTCCCTGAACACACTGACTCTAACCATGGAATGGATCTGGATCTTTCTCTTCCTCCTGTCAGTAACTGCAGGTAAGGGGTTCACCAATTCCAAATCTGAAGAGGAGACAGGGCCTGAGATGACACTGGCATTCACTCTGCCTTTTTGTCCACAGGTGTGCACTCCCAGGTTCAGCTGCAGCAGTCTGGAGCTGAGCTGGTGAGACCTGGGGCTTCAGTGAAGTTGTCCTGCAAGGCTTCTGGCTACACCTTCACTGACTATGATATAGACTGGGTGAAGCAGAGTCCTGGACAGGGCCTGGAATGGATTGGAGCTATTGCTCCTGGAAGTGGTAGTACTGCCTACAATGAGAAGTTCAAAGGCAAGGCCGAACTGACTGCAGACACATCCTCCAACACAGCCTACATGCAGCTCAGCAGCCTGACATCTGAGGACTCTGCGGTCTATTACTGTGTAATACACAGTGTTGTAACCACATCCTGAGTGTGTCAGAAACCCTGGAGGAGCAGAAAGGTGCCCTGAGACTGAGATGACAGAAATCTTTTAGACTTGCTCAGAAATAGTAAGTTTGAGTGTCCATTTATTGTTTCCTCTGCACAGTCCTGTAGTGCCTTTGTCATCGTTCTAAGAGGACATCTAAGAATAAAGTGGTGCTGATTTCTGATAAGCCTACTGTATACCATACATTGCCAATCTCTTCAACAGTGACCACTTCCACTGATGTGCTTCTCATTCAATAAAACAAGGAAAGATGTGATTATGTATGATACAAACATCACTGAATTCTGAGAGACCAGAAGTTTTGTTGAAATTGTTGGGAAGAAAGGATTATATCAATTTGACCTATAAAATCCAGATCACCAACATCTGGGCAAAGAAACAATCCTTTAGAGTCTTACGTAATAAGTGACCTCAGCTGTGTTGTTAACTCCTGCTTCATGTTCCAGGAGAAGTTGCAGTCTCTTAGAATGTGAGTAATATTTATATCAGAATGCACAGGTGTATGAATATATGTCAAATCATTTGGTCAAAACTATTATTAAATCACTTGTCATCAAACTCCTTTACCAATCAGTGTATGTTCCTGTTAATTGAGGTAGGTTCTAAGATTACACATAATTATTTGCTCCCATATTTACTTCCTTCCCATTTTCAGTAGTCATCCCTACAATCAAAAGACCTTTCAGAACATGGACCTATTCTGATACAGCATTGACTCTCATAGCCCATTGCATACTTGTTTCTCAGCTTTGTTCTATAGAGTACTTGAGAACTTGTGACTCAGCATCCACATGTGTTTCTTGTGCTTTGTTTTTGGTGTCATTTCTTCTGTTTGTTTTGTCCTATTCCCATTTGTTTGCTTTTCCTTTATCCTGTAAGGACCCATTCTGCCCCACATTTGGGGCTCACTATGTCCTGGTCTGAGCTGTTGCTCCGGTCTGCAGGTCAGGGTCTAGCAAGAGAGAGAGTGGGGATGGAAGGACAAGAGACATGAAGAGTGGAGACAAGACAGAGAGTCTGTTCAAGTCCCATTTATTGAAAGGAAATCATGGGTATATATAAGCACAAGCAGGGGAATGCAGCTGAAGACACTTTACCATGTGTACCTTGCAGCTGGTGGCATTAAACAACAAAACAAGATATGTGAAAAAAGCAAGATGTTTATTGGAGTGTGCTCAACTGTTGTAGGCTGTTGAAAACAAGTCTCTTGCAGGGTATATGGCTGAGATGGCTGAAAAGATCATAGCTGCTTTCTGCTAGGAGTCGGCTCCCAACATTATCCTACTTTGTTTTTCCATTTTATTAGGTTTAGGTTCTGTTAGTATACTAATTTTATAAATAGAATAGAGCTGGGAGAAGATCTAGAGGATGTTGCAGAATGGAAACCAGTAATCAGAATATATTGCATGAAGCCATCTATTTTCAATAATACATAGAAAAAATTGTAAAATATTAATAATCAAAAATTTCTGTTAAGATACTCATTGTGTAAATTCCCCCTATGCTCAAAAGTCTCATGTCTTTGTTTAAATCTTTAAAGTGTATTCAGAAGCCAGTACTGAAAGGATTTTAGGATGAGGCATATGTAAAATGTGTAATGCTTAGGTGTAGTGAAGCACATAAGTGAAATGTTTGGGTTTTAGCCTCTCTCAGTCTCTCAGTTTCTCTGTCTCTCTGTCTCCCTATTTCTCTCTGTCTTTCTGTATCTCTCTCTCTCTCTCTGTGTGTGTGTTTGTGTCTGTGTGTGCATGTGTATGTGTATTTTAAGTTTGACATTTTACATTAGTAATTTCTAAGAGCACAGAGAGTATAAGTTCTACTAGGATGTCTTTTATTTCTTGAGAGCATCTGTGCAGGTATCATAGAGGGAAACAAACCATGTGAAGATGAGAATGAGAATGTGATGTAGATTGACTTGTCAGCTTGGATTGGAATTTGAGGAGTCTGAGAACAGACCATTCATTGTAGGGTAATTATTTCAATATAATAATAGAATTTGACAAAGGATCTCCAGGCAACAATAATTTCCATACTCATTCCAAATCCAGTTGCTCAGTAAAACTGAAGGTGTGGTCATATAGAAATTATTTCGGAAGTTCTTGTGACCATGAGTGTAGTTCTATTACCAAAGTCTAGATTCTAATGTGGTCTTTGAACAACAGATTACAGCTGCCATAAAGTACATGTGATACATGCCCTAAGGATGGTAATAATCTAATGATAAAATGGTCTGGGATAATCATATTGGAAAATTAGGATGTGTTCTGTCCCCACAGATAGCAAAAGATCACCAGTTTGTTAGGAACTTCTACTCTCAGCTTTCTAAATGGAGTATAGTTATTTGATTTTATCTCCTTCCTTGTGGAGCCATCTCGGGGTGACTAAAATTCCTGTAATAAAAACAGCAGGATATTGGCGTAAAATAAGAAAGGTTGATATATGGAATCGAATTAAAAATCCAGACAACGGAAACCAAAACATCTGTGCTTCTCTATGAGTGCAAGGCTCTCATGCCCACTACAATTTTCATGTCAATGTCATCAATAATATTGACAAATACTTGTTGCATGTGTCAGTGAAAGAAAAACATCTAAATAAATTAGCTGTGCAGAACCTGAGAGGTATTTCCTGACTCTACCCAGTGTTTATTCTTCTCAGTTAATCACATTTAATCCCAGGAAACCATCACCTTGTCAGTTAATCCTTGTTTTGATGAAGTACTCAAGGTATGATTCAGATTACTGTTGTTCCCATAAATCTATGTCAGTCTCCTGGAAATGCTACAGAAATTTAAATGTTAAGCCTGCTAAGTCACCACGAAGCCAGTTTATCTCATAGTCAAATAAATTCCTCACTTGGGAAATTAGAACTTTGTTCTATCGCTAGTCAATCAAATGAAAGACCTACAGGACAGAAAATTGAAGCACTTGAGAAAAAAGTTAAGAAGATATCAAAAGATGGAAATATCTGTCATGCTCCTGGATTGGTAGTGTTAACATTGTAAAAATTTTCATCCAACCAAAAGCCCGCTACAGATGCAATGTAGTACTTATCAAAATTTCATCTCAATTTTTATAGACATTGCAAAGATAACACTGAAGTTCATATTGAAAACCAAAAATATCCTGGACATCTAGAACAATTCTGTGAAATAAAGTAATATCTTGGTTGATTTCAGTCCTGAGTTTGATTATCTCCTGCTGTTTACTCTTGGGAGTATTTGCTTCTTTTTGTTCTAGATTTTTCAGATGTGCTGTTAAGATGCTAGTGTATGCTTTCTCCAATTTCTTTGTGGACGCACTCAGTGTTATAAGGATAAGGAGGATAAGTTTTTCTCTTAGTATTACTTTTCTTTTCCCAAAAGTTTTGATATGCTGTTCCTTCATTTTTGTTAAACTCTAAAAAGTCATTTCTTTCATGACCAAGTTATCATTGAGTAGAAAGTTTTTCAGCTTCCATGTGACTATGGGTTTTCTGTTGTTTCTGTTGTCTTTGAAGACTAGCCTTAGTCAGTGTGATCTGATAGGATACTTGTGATTATTTCCATCTTCTTGTATTGGTTACAGCTTGTTTTGTGTCTGATTATATGGTCAATTTTCAAGAAGGTTCTATGAAGTGTTGAGAAGAAGGTATATTCTTTTGTTTTAGGGTAAAATGTTCTGCATATATCTGTTAAATCCACTTGGTTCCTAAGGTCTGTTAGTTTTGCTGTGTTTCTGTTTATTTTCTGTATATAGTAGCCTGGGATGGCATTTTTGTTCTCTTAGGGTCTTTATGACATCTGCCCAGGATCTTCTGGCTTCTAGAGTCTCTGTTGATAATGCTTGTATAATTCTGACATGTCTGCCTTTATATATTACTTGACCTTTTTCCCTATTGCTTTTAATATTCTATATTTGTTCTGTGCATTTGGTGTTTTGATTATTATGTGATGAGAGGATTTTTTTTTTCCGCTCCCATCTCGTAGGCATTCTGTTGGCTTCTTGTATGTTTATGGTCATCTCTTTATGTTAAGGAAGTTTTCTTTTATAATTTTGTTGAAAATACTTATTTGTCCTTTGAGTTGGGAACTTTCACTCTCTTCTATACCTATTATGATCAGTTTGATCTTTTCATTATATGCTGGATTTCTTGGATGTTTTGGGTTAGGATCCTTTTGCATTTTGCATTTTCTTTGATTGCCATGTTGATGTCTTCAATCTTATCTTCTACACCTGAGATTCTTTCTTATATCTTACCTGTGTTCTCCTGTATTTCTTTAAGGGAGTTAGTTATTTATGAACTTAAAGTTTTCTATTGTCATCATGAGATGGAATTTTAGATCTGAATCTTGATTTTCAGGTCTGTTGCGGTATCCAGAGCTTGGTGTGTTGGTGAGCCAAGAAGTTTTTGGTTTCTATTCCTTGTTCTGGTGTTTGCCTCTTGCCTTCTAATTATCTCTGGTGTTAACTATCTTTGCTGTCTCTGACTGAAGCTTGTCCCCTCTGTGAGGCTGTGATCCTGTGATCATGATTTTGTCAGAACTTATGGTGACATGCTGTGTTTTTAATCCTGTGATCCTAGATGTGTCATAAGTTCTAGAGGACAAGCTGTCTCTGTGTGTGGGCATTGTGGGTTGAGATTCAGAGCCCAGGATCTGCTCCTGGGTTCCTGGGCAGACTGGTCAGAACATGTGCTTCTGTCTCAGCAGGGGCTCCTTTGTTGTCTGTATCCTGAGAGGTCCCAGTTTGGCCAGGTATTGAGGGAGGAATTGGGTTCTCATCTGTGATCATGGATCTTACAGAAGTCCTGGCGGACAAGCTGCCTCTGGGTGTGGGTGCACTGGGGAGGGCAGAGCACAGGCTCTGCTCCTGAGGGCAAGAGCAAGCAGAAGGACCATGTGCCTCTGGCTGGGCAAGAGTGCCTGTGTTTCCTGGGTCCTGGAGGGTTCCAGTTAGGCCAATTATTGGGGGCTTGGGGTCTCACCTGTGATCCCGGATCTGTCTGTAGTCCTGGAGGACAAGGTTTCTCTGGTTGGGTTGGGGAGTGCAGAGCACAGGCTCCAAAGAACATATTCTTAATTAAAAGGAAAATGAAAGAACAAAAAGCAAGCAAAGAAACAAAGAACCCAAAATTCATATTAAAGAATAGGTAATGACTTAAGTCTTTTCCATTTTCTCAGTTTTGTTTCTTTCATCTGCTCTAGGCATTCAAATGTCCAAGGCTTCCAAATAGGAGCTTGTTACACAGGAGGAGCTCATTAAAATAATCCATTTGCTCATCAAAAACAGCCCAGACCTAATGCTGTAGCTCTCTCTGGAAGAGGACCACAGCCTCTGAATTCCCATTCCCCATCACTCAGTGATCAGCAATAAACACAGAATATTGCAGATGGAGTTCATAGGAAGATGAGATTTTCGTGTTCATTTTTTTTTTTTAAGTTTTCTAATTAAATTTTTTTAGGGAATTTCTTATGAGAGTACTGTTACAGCAGATACTGTATTTATAAATCTTTGATATTCATGATACTTGTGTCATGTGTTCTAGAACACTAATACAAAGCTCAAGATTCACTGCTAGGCATAATATCAAAGTGAGATGTCTGCCCTCCTTGAGCTTTAAGAGCAGGGTTATCTGGTTTTAATGCTCACCACCCTGAATCTTACAGCATGTAAACATTAGTGCCTGTGATACTGAGACAGTGGAAGAGCAGCCTGACTGCTATGCAGGAGTTGATTTACTTCAGAAATCTTTCCAACATAACCCCAGAGCTGTCTCAGGTGCTATCTTAAACACGGCTGCCTACAACTAGGTCCTTAGCTGCTGCAGCATTTCACTTATTTATGTCAACATCTCAGTCCTTTGTAAAGTTATTGTCTAAGTCTTTTTACTTTGTCTGTTATGCAGTGTAGGGTGAGTGATTGACCCTATGAACACAGGATCTCTGCTCCAGCTGTAGCCTGACAAAGACAGGAAATAAGCTGTTATCTCCTTTCTTTACCTTTTAAAAAACTGGAACTACAAGAACTGGATCCAGCTGCCACCAAGGAGGAACCTGGGCTTGGGAGGGATATTACAGTAATACTCATACAGCTTAAAATCTCTGATGTATAAGTCATTATAAAACTTGATTCATTTCTCCCTTCAACTAATCTATGTAAACACTGAAGTTACAGGAATAAGTTATATCTCTAGCCAGACCATGCAGCTTCAGGTAACAAACCTACCTGCATGGGAGATCATGACCAGCAGGAGGCACAGTGAAGTCAGTAATACCCAAAGAGAGATGAGGTGGGTATGAAGGGAACTCTGTATCTCCTGTAGTTTCCTTTCTTAAGGGTATTATTGATCGAATGACATGTGATGTCTGCATGCTCAAACACTGTAAATATTCTTTGTGAAACACTTCTCAGATAGAATTCTATCATGAAATTCTGTCTTCAGGGATTGAACTGTTCTTACTGCAAAAACAAACTCTCAGTAGCTATATTTACCAGCACAATACACACAAAAATTAAAAGAGTGAAAATTACCTCATTATAGACCTCAAAATATCTGAGCAAGTAAAGAAATCTGGCAACCTTTGCAATACTACTTAAATCACTTAGAATTGGATTATGTAAATATTCCTCTGAGATTATTATGTGCTCTGTTCTCACCACTAAAACCACTATAACAATTAAAACATTACAACATGGATGGGGAAGAACTCTGAGGGCCTACATCAAGCTGAAGGTCTTTTGACATATGGTGACTGAGAGGAAAAATATATTCACTTTTTAAGGGGAAGATTTCTGGAGAGTCACTATTTACTAGTGATGACTCTGTCTATGTATATATAGATAGTACGTTTATTTTTAGATATTGTAGTGAGTTTTGAAGTACATAATCTGTTGCTGAGTCAAAAATTAATTGCACATATTTGAAAGAAGGCAGTAAATTCTTAAAAAGGAGCCATTTTTGGAATTTCTATCATTTTCATTATCACAACAACCATCTGTAGAGAAATCTGATGACATCGTGCCAAAGAGGAGCAACAGACTCAGGCCAAAAATCTATTGATAGCTTCTTTGTCCATGAAGTTACGCTTACAGAATGTGCTCTGGGCTCCGGGGAAGTGTATGGGATGTATTTCCTCAGAGAAAATTAGGACATGGACCTGAGCATCCTGCTGACTGACCCATGTGCCTTTTCAGTACTTCCTCTCCAGTTCTTCTCCAGCTGTACTCGGTTCTTATGTAAGATGTGCCCTGCTCATTAATATGCAAATTACTTGAGTCTAAGGCAGTATATACAGGAATGTCCACAAACTGTAAACAACCTATGATCAGTGTTCTTTCCACAGTCCCTGAACAAACTGACACTAACCATGGAATGGGCTGGATCTTTTTCTTCCTCCTGTCAGTAACTGCAGGTAAGGGGCTCACCAGTTCCAAATCTGAAGAGAAGAGAGGGACTTAGGTGACAATGACATCCATTCTGCTTTCTCTCCACAGGTGTCCACTCTGAGGTTCAGCTGCAGCAGTCTGGAGCTGAGCTGGTGCAGCCTGGGACTTCAGTGAAGCTGTCCTGCAAGGCTTCTGGCTACACCTTTACCAGTTACAATATGCACTGGTGAAGCAAAGGCCTGGACAGGGTCTAGAATGGATTGGATATATTTATCCTGGAAATGGTGGTACTGGTTACAATGAGAAGTTCAAAGGCAAGGCCACCTTGACTGCAGACAAATCCTCCAACACAGCCTACATGGCACTCAGCAGCCTGACATCTGAGGACTCTGCAGTCTATTACTGTGCAAGACACAGTGGTGCAACCACATCCTGAGTGTGTCAGAAACCCTGGCGGTGCAGGAAGCAGCCCTGGAACTGAGATGACAGAATGATTAACCTTTAGATTTGTTCAGAAATAGTAACGTTTTATTTTTATTGGACATTTTATGTATTTACATTTCAAATGTTATCCCCCTTTCCCAGTTTCCCCTCAGGATATCCCCTCTCACATAGGCTCACCCCTGCTTCTATAAAGGTGCTCTCCCTCCCCCTACTCACTGCCACCATACTGCCCTGGCATTACCCTACACTGGGAAATCAAGCCTTCACAGGACCAAGGGCCTCTCCACCTATTGATGCCAGAAAATGCCATCCTCTGCTACATATACAACTAGAGCTGTGAATCCCTCCATGTTTACTCTTTGGTTGCTGGTTTAGTTCCTGGGACCTGTTGGGGTTCTGGTTGGTTGATATTGTTGTTCTTCCTATGGGTTTGCATACCCCTTCAGCTCCTTAAGTCCTTTCTCTAACTTCTCCATTGGGATCCCTATGCTCAGTCCAATGGTTGCCTGTGAGCCTTCACCTCTGTATTTGTCAGGCTTTTACAGAGCCTCTTAGGAGACAGGTATAACAGCCTCCTGACAGCAATGAGTTTTTCCATTATCAATCTCTAATTCCACAGAATAATTTCTATTAAGAAATCTTTTATTTCTTGAGGGTGTTACTGAAGGTATCATCAAGGGAAATAAACCACGTGAAGTGATTCGAATGAAAACATGGTGCAGATTGACTTTGTCAACTTGGATAAGACTTCAGCGAGTCTAAGCATAGGAAGTTTGTTCAAGGTATATTCTAACACAATAAAATTTGGAAAAGTGTCTCCAGGAAACAATAATTTCCATAATCATTCTAAATTCAGCTACTCAATGAAGCTTAAGGTTTGATCATATAGAAAAATTTCATAAAATTCTTGTGACCATGAGGGTAGGTACTATTGCTAAAGGCTAGTTCTAGTGTGATCTCTGACCAACAGCATATAGATCAGCATGCCATAAAGTACATATGAGACCTCCCTAAGGATGAGTAATATTCTCACCATGAAGAGTCTGAAAAAATGAGTCAGAGAAGTTAGAGTGTGTTCTGTTCCTACAGACAGCAAAAGGATCAACAGGTTTTTAAGAACCTCCAATCTCAGGGTTCTGGATGGAGTGGAGGTATTTGATTTTTAACTCCTTCCTTGAGGAGATGTCTCTGTGTGAATAAAATTCCTAGTTCTCTACTGCTTCTCTGTGAGTACAAGACCCTCATGCTCTGTACAACGTCAATGCCAATATTGTCAATAATATTGATAAATATTTGTTGTCATATGTCAGTGAAAGCCAAACATCTAAATAAATTTGTTGTGCAGAACCCAAGGGGAAGTTTCGGGGTCGAGTGGTTCCTGAGACTATATAGTATTTGTTTTTCTCTTTAAAAACCTTTAAAAGTCCAGAAATAATCTCCTCTGCTAGTTAATCCTTATAATGAAGAACACAAAATCTCAAGCAGATTACTGGTGCTAGTTCCTAAAATCTATGGCACTCTCCTGAAAATGATACAGAAACATAAATGACAAAGTTTGAAGGTCCTCTCAAATCACCAGGAAGAGAGTTTAACTTATAGTTGAAAAAATTCCCCAATTGGAAATTCAAGTCAAGCAAGTGATAGACCTGTATGAAAAAAAGTCAAGTATTTGAATAAAAAAATTAAGAAGATATCAAAAGATGGATATATATGCCCTTCTCCTGAATTGGTAACATAGTAAAAGTGGCCATCCTACCAAAACCAATCTGCAGATTCATTGCAGTACCCATCAAAATTTCAACAAAATTCTTTATAGATCTTGAAAGAACAACACTCAAAATCATATAGAAATGCGATAAAATCCTGGACAACAAAAAGTGTAATAAAGTAACATCTGGAGAGATTAACATCCATTGTTTCAAAGTTTACTAGAGAGTTATAGTAATAAAAGTAGCAGGGTACTCAAATAAAATAAGAAAGGTTTATAAGCAGAATGATTCAAATTCCAAATGTAAATCCACACACCTATGCATAAGATGTTTTTGATAAACAAACAAGAAATTCACAATGAAAGAAAGAAAGCATTGTTATCAATGCTGGTCTAACTACATGTCTTCAGAATGCATGTATATCCATGTCTGTTCCTATGCACAATCCTCTAGACTAACTGGATGAAAAAACCTCAATATGAAAGCAGATATCTTGAGCTGAAGAAGAGAATGTGGGAATAGTTTAGAACTCATTAGCACAGGAGACAACTTTCTGAATAAAACAGTAATAGAATAGTTGCTCATAGCCACGATCACTAAATGGAACTTAATGAAACCGAGAATGTTCAAAGCAAAGAACATCATGAATAGTAAAAAATAGTAGCATATCAAATGGGAAAGGATTTTTACCAACTACATATCTGAGAGAAGTCTGATATCCAGATAAGTACTCAAGAATCTAGACCTCAACAAAACAAACAATCCAATTTAAAAATGGGTTTTAAGTCTAGACAGGATTCTCAACAAAGGAATGACTAATGGCAGAGAAGCTCTTAAAGGAATGTTCAACTTCCTTAGCCAACAGTGAAATGCAAATCAAAATGAGTTTGGGATTCCACCTTACAGATGGCAGAATGGCAAAGAACAAAATCACAAGTGATATTTAATGCTGGTGAGGATGTGGAACAAGGAGAACGCTCCTCTATTTCTGGTAGGAGTTCACACTTTTATTGTCACTTTGGAGCATACATTTATATTAAAATTATTATTACAAGTAAATATCTTTGTTAGTTAATATTGCACATATGTATTTCATTCATTACATATGAGCCTTTTTGAAAGGACAAACATAAATTGCATATCCATTTAAAAGAAAGCTACAGAGTTTCAAACATGAGGTGTTAAACATACAGTCATCAGCATCACCATCAGCAGCATATGTAATTCTAATTGAAACTTCTTCCACTGACAAGAGGGTTTCTTCAGTGGAAAATATGATCGTGAGTTGAGAGCACAGACTTCGATGTTCCATTCATAGGACTAACTGATGATATCATTTTATATAACAAATGTTTCCACTGCAGAACTTTTTCCTTCACATGTCACTTTGATAAACAGGGATACATAATCATGCATACAGCACTGATTGGAAACACATGAAATAAACTCTCACTTTGAGTATATCTGAGGTCTGGAATTTTGAAAAATAAAGGGAGGGAACTTAGATGAAATGCCCAACAGTGGGGCGAGAAAAACATGTAGAGTCCATCTCCAGTAGAATAACAGGGCATAAGTGGAGGGATGGGGTTGCCACTCAACAGTAAAAAATTCTATGTATGTCTGAAAATACTTGCATGTAAGATATATAGAGAGGGAGTATTAAATCAATAAAATTGTTCCACATATTCCTGTGTTGGATTGACCTTTTTGTGCACTGTGTAAAGATTGTGTTTGTATCATTCAAACACTGATTTCTGGGCAACAGAACATTGAGTGCCGACAGACTTGGCATTGATATTCATATCTGTAATGATATTATATAAACACTCTATCACACAACTCTTGATTGGATTAACAAAAGCTGATGGCATGTTATCAAAGAAGAATATAGGCAGGACATGTGGGGATAGATAGGAACACTGGAAACTAGTCAGGAGCAGATGGTACCAGCCAAATGCAAAAGAAGCCTAGTCAGATGGAAGGAGAAGTAAAACTAACAAGTCTTTCGGCACAACACAGATTAATATGGATGGGTTATTTAAAGTTATAAAAGCTAGTTGGGATTTCCAGTAAGAAAGGACTTAAAGCTGTAATTAATAAATATAAGTCTTGGTGTTTTAATTCAGAGATAGTATAGGCAAAGTAAACCTATATGCATATACCCATGCTAATGTGCTATTGTGAGTATATGTATCCACCACAATTGGGTCAATTACTTAGAGCAGAAGTGTTGCATCACGCACTCAATCAATATGTAATTAAATACACATGATCACATACTCCTACATAGTGCTATTGGGTTCTCAAATCCCTGGGATGATACTCCAAATTTATCCTTCATTAGTGAAACATCAAACCCTGTAAAGCTTAACTAACACATGCCTTGCACAGGAATAAGAGGATCCTGGATTGGAAATCTATACAGGGAGTGGTAAAGCTTTCCAATCACATTTATTTCCACCCATAAGGATCATTGTCAATTAGATTTCTTGGTCCCTTCATCCCATTAAAGACGTGCACATGCAGACTGGGAAACAGATTGAGTTTCAGAATACGTTTGCTCAATTTCAACTTCCTTCTCAATGTGAATTTTTTTTTTTGAATTGTTAACTTTTCTGTGAGTACCACAGTGGTTCTTCCTCTTTCTGTTGACTCCTGTATGTGCTTGTCCCAGGAATTCATACATGCACTCATGGGGTGATGCTCAAGACTCATTATTGTCCTCAGCTACTCTTACCCAGGTACAGCTGCATGAAGGCAACAAATACTCGGATCACTCTTCTTATTCTTTATTACAAATGCGAACTTTTAGAGCTAGATCCAACTGCCACTAGGAAAGCAGATACATTTGATGATAATGTAGAAACAACATAAATTCAGATTCTGAGACATCAGTCATCTTCTCCAGATAAACAAAAGCCATTTCTCTCTGCATCTTAGCCCTGCTAGCCCACCTGTTGTAAGGATATGTTACTGCTGAAGTCAGACTGTGTGGCAACATCAGTGTAAATGATAGGAAATCTACCTGCAGGTAAGTTCATGATCAGAAGGGGCACAATGGGCTCAAGAAGCTGCAGCAGAGAGATGTGTTGGTGTAGACGAGACTTTATATCCTCTGTGGTTTCCTTTCTTGAATTTCATGTAAAATTATAGTTTCTTGAATATATATATTTGAATATATATATATATATATATATATATATATATATATATATATATATAATTGATGTAATTTTTTTGACAGATTTCTATAATTTAGTTATTCTGATGGTGCTGCAATAATCATTCATGTACAAATGTTTCTGAAATACATTTAGTTTTGGTTATTTGGGTGCTTTCTTAAAGTATATAATATGTTTAAAAGTCAAATTTTAATTTTATGTATTGAAAGGAGGCTGTAAATTCTATTAACTTAGCTGTTTTTGAAACTCACCATCAATATTACAGTCATCTCTGTAATCACCTGCAAATCTATCTCTTAACCTTGTCAAAAAAGGGGACAGTGTCTCTGGCTGCAAATCTTTTTACAGCACAGGCCCTGGTGTTATACCCACAGCCCCGCACAGGGCTTGGAAATGGGTTATGCTATTAGTTTCCTCAGGCAGGATTAGGACTTAGGTCTCAGCAGCCTGGTGCCTGACCCAGGTGTCCCTTCTTCTCCAGCAGGAGGAGGTCTTTATCTAAGATGTACCCTGCTCATGAATATGCAAATCACATGAATCTATGGGTGTAGTTATAGGGTTTTCTACACCCCACAAAAATATAAGTTCACTGTTCTCCCTATAGTCACTGAGTACACAGGACCTCAGCATGGGATGGAGCTGTATCATCCTCTTCCTGGTGGCAACAGCTATAGGTAAGGTGCTCACAGTAACAGACTTGAGGTTCAGCTATACACTCAGGGGACAATGACATCCATTCTGTCTTTCCCTTTACAGGTGTCCACTCACAGGTCCAGCTGCAGCAGTCTGGGGCTGAACTGATGAAGCCTGGAGCCTCAGTGAAGATGTCATGCAAGACTTCTGGCTACACCTTCACAGACTACCTTATGTCTTGGGTGAAGCAGAGTCAGGGAAAGAGCCTTGAATGGATTGGAAATATTAATACTTACTATGGTAGTACTAGCTACAATGAAAAGTTCAAGGGCAAGGCCACATTGACTGTAGACAAATCCTCCAGCACAGCCTATATGGAGCTCAGCAGTTTGATATTTGAGGACTCTTCAGTCTATTATTGTGCAAGACACAGTGTGACAACCATATCCTGAGCATGTCAGAAACCCCAGAGGAGCAAAAGCTGCACTGTGACTGATATGATTCCGAGAAGATTATCCTGAAGACTTGCTGAGATATAATCATTTTAATAGTCCATTTTTGTGTCTCTTTCTTAGAGACTTATAGTGCTCTTTATTAATTTTGCAAAAGGATATCTATGAATTCTGTGATGCTGATTTAGGATGCTCCTGGAGTGTCCCATACCTTGTTATTCCCTTAAACAGTGACCATCTTCATTAACATCTTTCTTCTTTAATAAAACAACAAAACAGGGAAACTGCGATTGTGTATGATAAAAGTATCTCTGGATTCTGGGAAAGTCGAGATCTTTCATTGGAATAGCTGTGAATAAAGTATAATATGAATTTGACTTGTAAAATCCAAACAACTTTTGGGCAATCAAAAAGCTCTTTCACAGTCTTAAATCTTAAGTGACTTCTACATATTTTGCTAATTCTGTTTATGTGATCAAGCAGAAGTTCTAGGGTCTTATAATGTAACAAGTATTCATATCAGAATGCATTTCTGCATTGTTCCTGATGGTGCAAAGTCGAAAAGTCCTCAGAGGAGGGAATGAGGATAATTATAGGAAAGATGGAAAAGAAGACACTGAGAGTAAGGTTAGAAAGCAGAGGGCTCGTGCCTCACTGGACAATGACAGGAGGACTGGAGCCATTACAAGGTCCCCTTCAATTATTGGATGTCAGGCCTCTATCCCCACCTTCGAAAGATTAGAATCACCACAGCCCTTCTATATTCAGAGAAGGGAGGAGATGTCAGGGGCAGCCCTGCTTATACACTGAAGGCCTACAATCAGCCACAGGCCTAAAATCAGCAATAGGTCTGATATACATACATGCTAACACCAACTCTTGGGTCTTTGTGGAAAAAACACTGAAACAGATGGCTATAAGCTATTGTAAGCAGGCAGCTTTTGTGGAAATTTACTAGCCTGAGTAGTCATAGACCTTGTAAATAGGCAGCCTCGGTCGACAGTACCAACTTAGATAAGGACAAGTGAATCATAGGCAGAGTCATAGTGACCTGTCCCCTGAAACTTCACCCAGCCGATACCCTGTTCTAAACGACATCTGTACTCCCCCTGAACACGTATGCTCCAGTGTCATCCCCTTCCCCATGTCCTGCCTTTTTGTGTTTATAACCCCTGTATGAATAAGTAAAATTTACAATTTGTTTTAAATAAATAAATTAATTAATAAATTAATAAATGAATAAAAGAAAGCAGAGGGCTGTCCAGTGAATACTATGGCAACCCTAGGTTTAATTCTCATAGGCTTTATATACTTTACAGTATACTAGAAAACAAACTGACAAGCCAGCAAAGACAATGATTGACATACATTGGATATCTATGCCCAACTGGATGCTTCCCAGTTCCTTTGCTCAAGATTAACAGAACATTCAGTGCATCTGCCTTGACTCTGCCTGACAGTCAGCCTTTCACAGAATCAGGCAAATTGTCTCCTGATACAAAGCCACATAAGTGTAATTCTTATATCATGGACATAAATAATATTAAATCACTTTTCACAGAGCTCATTTTTCAACTCAATGTATTTACATGCTAACTGAGGTAGATTCTGGGGTTATATACTAATATCTGGTCCCATAAAAATGGTCCCAGTCTTAGTAATCAGTCCTACTTTCATAAGTCTTTAGAAAACATGGACCTATTTTTAAACAGCATCAATTCTCACAGCTTGTTGTATACCTGGTACCCATATTTATCCTATAGAGTATTTGTGAATGTGTTCGTCTCTGCATCTCCATCTGTTTCTTGTACTTGGTTTTTGGTGCCTTTTTTCTGATTGTTTATTTTGTCCTATTCCAATGTGTTTGCTTTTCTTTTATCCTATTTTGGTTTTCTTTTTTTAATATTTTTAAGTTCTGTTTGTTTTTTAGAAATAAAGAAATGGAGTTGAGGTGCAAATGATCAGGAAGGAGTTAAAGAAGAGAAATCAGAAAATACTACAAGAAAAATTTATTTTCAATATAAAGTAGAAAAAATATATAAAATTAATAAATAAAAATTCTGAAATCCTCCTTGTTATGTAAATATCACATATGTCCGAGTGCCCACATTTTAAGACTCCTGATTCTGTTTAAATTGTTTAAAGGGTTTATGCAGACCAGGCCATAAAATACTTAAGAATGAGGCATATATAAAATGCATAATGCCAAGATGTAGTGAAATATGTAATAAAATGTCTGGGTTTTAGCTTGTTTGTGTGTGTATGTGTGTGTGTGTGTGTGTGTGTGTGTGTTTGTGTGTATGCATGTGTGTGTTTGTGTTTTATATTTTTAGTAATGAACTTTCATTATTAATCTTTGAGTGCATAGAGTAATTTCTTCTGAGAAAACTTATTTTTTTTTATGTAGGATTCATTTCACTGCTTTAATCCTTTAACAGAACAATATTATTATTTCCTGTGTCCCTGGTCTATCTAATCTCAGGCTCCTGGTCAAACAAACAATTTTAGGTATGAGTTCCATTTCATACAATAGACCCTGAAACAAATCAGATCTTGGTTGATTACTCCCACAAGATTTCTACTATTATTTTAATAGCTTAATTTGAAGGCTGGATGTAGGACACTATTTAGATCAAAGGTTTTTTTTTTTTTTTTTTTAAACTGATTTCCTGTTTATCTTTCTTTATTCATAGCACATTGTGTGCCTTCCCATATCATAAACATTAGTACACAGATGTGAAGGATCTAGAAGGGAACCAGTTCTCCATATTCAATGAGTGGTTTAGGTGTTGTCTAAGGTTGCCAGTCAAGGAATCAAACCATGAGAAGAGATGAGACTGAAACCTTAGTGTGGACTGAATTCTCCACCCTGGATGAGACTTCTGGGAGGCTCAGAATAGATACTTTGCTTCAGATATATTTAAAAACAGCAGATTTATGAGAAAGGTCAACAGTCAACAATACTTTTGATAATAATTCTGATTCAAATTGTACAATGAAGTAACAGTATAACTATGTAGAAACATGCTTTACAACTACTTTGGTACTTTGCATGCTATCAAAAGAGAAATGTAATGATTCACCCAGCTACAAACCCTGTTATTTACCTGTCTTTGTGATATGCTGCTGCAATAATGGCAGACTCTGTGCATATCTTCAATTGCCTTTCTCACACCATCAATATAGAACATATTTTCCTCACATAAATAAAAAGTAGTATTACCATTTTCACTGCAAGTGCTGGAGAATTTCTGAAGCATGAATGGATAGTTCCATTCCTAATACTTTTTTACACTGCAGAGCTTTTTCTGTCACATGTCACTGAGATAAACCCAGTGTGGGGAGACCCAGTCATGCTTACATCACTGATTAGATATACATTAAATAAAATCTCATATTGAGTATATCTGAGGTCTGGAATTTTGAACATTACAAAGTCATTCAGTAAAAGTTTTGAATAAGTGAACTGCTTCAAAATTTCCCTAATACTTTCCAGTTTTTAAAGACTGATTATCAGGGTGCTTAACATCTATATTTATTTAACATTGTTAGAAAAAATTTATGGAATACATAAAAAACTTTAATTTTTGTACCACACAAAATAAATTCATACTTATTCTCAGACTTTCAAACTTAGACCCAGAAGTACTCCATGCATATCTGCAAAGATCAGGAAATGTATCCACGACCATTGAATCTCATATCACAGACTTAAATCAACATCATACATTTATGCCTCCACTCCAGGGACAAAGCATCTGAGATGCAGCCTCTTTGTTCCTGGTTAGATATGATGTTCTCTCTCAAAATAGTCTTTTGTCTGCATTTCTCATAACTAGGACCAGCAGCACTTGTATCTCTGACCCTCTTGCCTCTTCTTTCAAACTTGGCAACTTAGCCTGGTACCAATATCATTCCATGACCTTTTGCTTCTTGTTGAAAATTTTCACTGCCTGTCTTTGATGAGGACATGTGTGAGATATTTGAATCTAATTGAGAGGATTTTAGATATTCACAAATATTTTCTTATTTCATGATATAACATTCAATTAGAAGAAAATCCCTATCATATTGTTAACCTCAGGGAAAGGAACCCATGTGTCTTGTCGCCCATCCTACCCTAGTGTTTCAGGCCCTTATCTGTCACTCAACATTCTGGGTTTAGTTTCTTTTTACAGTCTGGCTACCACTTTGTGGTAAGATCATATTTCATGGTTTACACATATAATGATATCTCTATTTTTCAAAAGGTTTTAAATATAAAGATATTTTATTCATAAAAATGAGTGTGTTTTGGTGCAACTTTCTTTGATGAAATCAGTAGTTCACTTATAATGTATTCCATATATTCAATTATGTTCATACCAAAAATTGACAATGAAAGTTGTACAAACTTAGAGAATTCATACTATGTCTATATTCTAAAAGATCATTAGTCACAGAAACAAGGGAGAATACACTGTACCTTAACATTTCTGAAGTAATGTAGAAATTCCAAGTCCCAGTGTGTAACTTCCAGCATCTTCTGCCCTCTGTGCTATTCCCAGAGTGCTCAGTATTTGATAGAACCAAACAAACAAACAGTATTTCTTTGCTTTTAAAATTGTCACAAATAGAGGGCAGTAAAAAACGAAGGCACTGGTTATTGAATAATCAGAAATCTGAAAAATGTGAGGCAAGAAAGTGACAGATAATTCAAGTCAACGAAATATCACACTCATCTGTGTAATTATTGCTTTCACAGCTTACATCCTGAAGATAACACTTACTCTTACACTCTACAAAAAGTCTACACTTTCCACACATTTTTTTTCTGTGTGTATGTGTTTGTATATGAAATAAAAATATGTTCTGAGAAGACTCATATAGGAAGCAATCTCTGGTATCAGGCTCAGACCAAGACAAAGGCAGAAGAAACATCCAATACTTTGAGCTCTTATGTGTCTAACATTCATAAACACAAGGTAATGATCCCTGAATGACTGAACAGGGTCAAGACACTTTATGTTACACTAAATGTCTCTGTCAATCTTTCTCCTTCTATACAGAATTTATTAGAAGTGATTTATTCTTATTGGGATGAGGGGGAGCTCCCTTGAGGGCTCCTGTGCTTTCTATCACAAATTTATTCCTCTTGATTCCTAAAACTTAGGTACACTATCATAATAAGCACCAAAGAAAGTATGCAAACCTCTCCTGGCTCCACCTAAACATGGGTTGAAAAACCAAACTTTAGTGTGGGTATTCACTGATGTGCAACCATGGATAGGCTTAGTTCCTCACTCCTGCTGTGATTGTCCCTGCATGTCAGTGTCAAGGCTCCCTAAGGAATGGACTTTTTCTATTTGCATCCTATTTCAAGCTTACAACCTGCTTTATTTTCTTCACATCTGTCCTGTCCCAGGTTACTCTGTAAAACTCAGGTTCTGGGATATTGCAGCCCTCCCAGACCCTTAGTCTGATTTGCTCTTCCTCTGGGTTTTCATGGATCATTTCTCATATGGTCATGAGCTGGATTTGTCAGCCCTCAGGGAAGGGTCTGAAGTGGGTAGTAACCATTTGGTGGAATGATGATAAGTACTACAACCCATCTTTTAAGGCTATCACACAATCTCCAAGGACAAGGACACCTCCAACAACCAGGTCTTCCTCCAGATCAGCAGTGTGGACACTGCAGACACTGCCACATACTGCTGTGCTCGGGGAGCACATTGACACAGCCTCAGGTTTCAGCTGTACAGTATTTCAGGCCGGTACTCAGCTCTGTACCTTTCTCTAATATCATAAGAGTGTATGGACACTGCTTTCCTGCTGGCCCATGTGATTTCCTCTTTCCTCTTAATTTAAGAGATTTCTATTCCTGATAATCAACCTAGGTCCCTTTTAAGATGTTCAGTATTGAGTCTCTTTGTTTTTGATTTCATAAAGATGAAGGATTTTTGGTGCTTGCACTTGGTGGCTCAGAGTTATTGTTCTGTACAGCTTCAGGCCATAAATCCCACAGCAGAAAACTCAAAATAATTGTAATATTCACATTCAGTATGCAATATGTGGAAGGTGGGAATTACTGAATGAGTACACTCATATTGAGTCATTGGCTAAAAAGGTCTTATGAATACTCTCACATTTTTCAGGCTATTCCCAAGGCTATTTGATTCTCTCTACAAACTGATTGTAATATTATATTGTTAAAGAAAACACTTCCACATTTCAGTGAACATACAGAATTTGAGCCTTTATCCAAGTACAAGCTTAAGTTCTCCTAAGTTGTACTCATGAAACTCTTTGTATTTTGTACAGTAACAGAGGTGAAAAGTAGTGATCACCCAGCTATAAACCTGGTTACCTATAATACTTCCCTTCCTATGGGTTATGTTGGTGCAATAGTGACACAAATGTTATGCTGTTAATCATTGATTCTTTGATGAAATTTAAGCCTGTGAGGTGAAAGTCATGTCACAAATAGTTTATCATTAATAATTGATTCTTTGGTGAAATTTAAGCTTGTGAGATGGAAGTCATGGCTGACACTGTTAAGGATGACAAGAAGCTGAAATTGGATAGACTATATATAGTCCTAGTGGAAAACCAAAGGCTATTGTTCTAATAAATCATTATACTAAGAAGATGATTTTAAATTACATAACCATATGTACACCTCAATATTTATGTCAATCCATCATCTTTGGAGATATTTCTTGCAGAAGATGAGAAACAATAAAGAACAAAAAATGAACAATTTGTAGAGAATGTGAGATATTGGAATATTCGGTTTGTCCTCCTCAAGCCTTCTCTTTGCGAATGAGGGACCATTGCAAAGGGGGAGATTCAAGTACTGTAAGAGTCTGAGACAATATATGAGTCCAAAGAAACAGTTTCATCCAGAAACAATATGACTGATGCACATATGAATTCACATAGACTATGGGAACAAGCACAGGGTTTATATAGTTTCAACTCAGTGAGAGTCTCTGAAGAGAGGGGGAAGTGGATATGTGTTCCCATGATTAGCCATTAATATATCTGAAACTTGTATTCACTTGCAAAAAATTTTCAGTCTTCATCAGTGGAGGCTTACTTGCTATATTAACAATACTTGATGGTAGGCCTGATGTACAGGAGTTGGACAAACAAAAACAACACAATGGCTTATTTGTAGAGTGATTGTTTTATATGATTTTGTTTAGGCTCCTTTTCTATTAATCTTCTTTGAATATTTGGTTTCAGATTTGTTCTAGAGGGAAGGAGAGGGAGAGAGAAAAGGAAGAAGAAGAAGAAGAAGAAGAAGAAGAAGAAGAAGAAGAAGAAGAGAAGAAGAAGAAGAAGAAGAAGAAACAGATAAATAATGATTCTTATTCTGTGGGTAGTGAGAGAATAAGGATCTAAGAGGAGTTGGGAGAGAGGAAAACTGTGATCTGAACATATAATTTATAACAAATTCCTCAAAAAAATGGAAATTTAAAGGAAACAAACTGGGGAAAGGGCCATAAATCTTGTGTATTTATTAGTATTAAATAAATTAGAACATCCTAGAGATGAAACACATTCATTTATTTCTGGCATGTTCATGTACAACCTGATTGTAGTTTAATTTTTCGTCAATTGCCTATTGCTCTATGGATCCATCTTTTATTGTTTTCCTGCACTGACAACAATTAGGTCAGAATCTATGGAGATCATTACATGTTCAGGGCTCAGAAATTTTCTCAGAACATGAACACAGCCTTCTTAGGGCAACACTCCTTTCCATTCATAATTAAGTATGGTCACAGCAGAAAAATCTGTTATTATAAACAAAGATGATATTTCAGTTTCCATAACCTTATTGCTCTTTGCAATTCATGACATCAACAAGACAATCTTCAAATACCAATTTTCTGCTGTAATTCCAGTGTCATTCGCATGGCAGATCTCTAATATTCAGTCTCCGTACAGTTAGTCCATGTTCAGTTCCTCCAAGTAGAGCTGTCACTTATTAGTTAGTGTTGAAAATACAGGCTTGTGTCAGCACTGAGATCAAAATTGTTTCAGCTTCTAATGGTCATGCAGGTTCTAAGTTACCCCAATATTTTAGTCATTGCATCAACAATCTCAGTGCTCTGGACAGTTATTTTCTCTGTCCTCTTAATGTCTCTATAAAACAATGTAGAGTGAATAATTGACTATAACCTGTCTCATCATGATCTGCCAAATGGCTTGTTAGTTAACTCTCCTTCAGTCCTTGTCTGTTTCTTCCTCTGCAGTTGGCTGGTGAACTCTGCTCCTGACTCTTTCTCAGACCTCTGAGCTGAGGAAGGAAATAGGAGATGGGTCATAGAGGTGTGTGTGTGTGTGTGTGTGTGTGTGTGTGTGAGAGAGAGAGAGAGAGAGAGAGAGAGAGAGAGAGAGAGAGAGAGAGAGAGAGAG
The DNA here is from genome assembly GCA_021653895.1 of Mastomys natalensis. NCBI lineage: Eukaryota > Metazoa > Chordata > Mammalia > Rodentia > Muridae > Mastomys > Mastomys natalensis. Next base: position 127 of record JAJTUV010003832.1, on the reverse strand, counting down.
ATTGACAGAGACAGAGAGAGACAGATAGAGAAACAGAAAGAGAGAGATTTCACAAAGATCAGAAGTTTGAGGAAAGAATCATACTAGATGCAACTACAATGATCAACACAGCTTAATGAGCTCAGCA
>JAJTUV010003831.1:0-59463 GCA_021653895.1 Mastomys natalensis | reverse complement strand
GTGGCAGACCATTGAGGAACAGCATAGTCAAAATGGCATCACACCATGCACATGAAAGGAACCTCAGAAGAGCCTGAAGTTGACAAACAGGGGACTCAGTAATAGCTGAGTTCACTGGTTTCTAGAGAGAAAACGATGTGGGGTGACAGTGCACTCTCCAGGGACAAGGCACAGGAGTATGTGAGTGGGAACCAATAGATATGGTGTTATGAACATATCAACGATTGTCTTAGAAGGCCGGTGTGGAGACACCAGCTAGAATTCACATCCCTGGCAAGATAGGCTTCCATGGAGTAAATACAGGACACAGGCAATAGAGGTCGGGGAAAGGCCTCAGATGATATAAGATTACTAAAAGATAAAAACACTTAGGACTTTTCCTTTGATATATCCAGACTACAGGTTATACCAATGATGACTACAGTACAACTCACAGATTTATTATTGGTCTACCAAACTTTACATTACTAGGATAATTTACTTTGTACATTTAAATCAGAGAAGTCATGTGGCAATTCAAGTAGAAGGAAGACTAAAACCCCCAAATCAAGCTGGGCACAACCCCAGGAAAGATACAAGAAAAATGTCAACCAGATAAGTGCCAAGGAGCAAGCAAATGATGAGAGTTACTTCATGACTTGGTATACTAAAATCTTGTGGATGTGAACAGAGAACAAACCAGCTAAGAATGGCTAGAAGCTGTGCCATAACAAGCAGCGGGCGTTTTTGCAGCTAAGCAAAGCAAATATAGGAGCAACTCTTCTCCTAATTATGGATGTTCTCCCAGGCAGAAAAGTGCTGGGTCTTGACCTTTCAAAATTCTAATCTATTAAGAATAATTTTTCCACATACAGAGGGAAAATGATGTGTGTGGGGGGTAGTATTAAAAATTTTAAAGCTTCATTGCTTTTCATTTTCTCAGTGAAATAAACTATTTCTACATCTCATATATAAAAAATCCTCAGATGCCAAAGCTGTGTTCTGGAAGATGAAGGAACACCATTCTCCTGTAATGCAGCAACAGAATTGGGGAATGTCAGGACATGAGGGCCATCTGACTGATTCAATAGAGGGGAGGAGGAAGAACAGGGGTAAAAGAGAGAAGGGAGAAAGGGAAGGAGGAAGGGAGGAAGAAAGAAGGAAGGAAAGAGAAAGACAGAGACAGACAGAGATTGAGTGAGTGATTCAAGAAAAGTTTTCAGCCAGATGTGTTGATGGGCCTGTGATTGGCATTCAAGGTAAACTAAGTAAACTTTGAAGCTTCTTTGACTACTCAATGAGTTTTTTCAATGCTAGTACTATAGGTATGCTCAGGAGGGAAACAAATATTTTAAAATATTATGCTCAAAGAGCTATTTTAAAATGTACTACTTTTATTATTGACCACTATTTCCCTATGCTTATTTTTTTTATAAAAAAAAGTCATTTCTTAACTCAATGATTGAAAGACAAGAATAATATAATCATAAAACCCTTCTAAAAAGGCTGCCTTGCCTCAGTTCCCCACATATACATTCAGTGTCTTCTTTTCCTTCCAGGAACCCTCTTCCTCTTGTCATTTACACAAAATCTGTTAGGTCTTAATGCTGTCTGTGATGCTAGAAACCTCCAGAGTTGCTAACTCAATGCTACCTTTCCAAGGGAATACATAGGTTTTCATCATATACTTGTTAAATAATAAAGTCTTTAAGAGTCCCACACAACTCATTAATTATAGTTCTGAATCATGTAATAAGCATGAGGAAGATATTTTTGAATAATGAGGGCTTTCCTTCTTTTCTTTAATTGCATAATTTTAGCAGCCGCCTCCTCCGCCTACTTATAAGACCACTCCTACATTTGTATTTCCTTAGAAGGGAAGAAATATTTACCTATTAGACAGTGTGCTGCTTTCCACATGGTAAGGTTTCCTCTTTGTTGACCTTGAAGGAGACCGGTCCAAAAGTCTCTGGGTTTGAAATGTAGGATGATTCAAGCACTGCTCGGTCAGGTATCTGTCAGCTGGGTCCAACTTCAGTAAATTCTTGGGAAATAAAAGTTTTGGAAGGGAAAGAACAAAGTTGAATTTAAACTCTACCAAAAATCTTATCTTTACTTCCTAGAAAAGAAATATTCGGTCACTGCAAAATACCTAGCAACAATAGCTCAGGGAAAAAAAAAAAAAAAAAAAAACATCAAAATCACCATTGGGGTGGCTGGATGGAGGGGACTGGGGATGGGAACAGGGAGGAATCAGGCTGCGGGAGGATGGAGGAGAGAGTAATGGGAGAGACAACTGGATTTGGGAGCTATCTCTGGGATGATGGAAACCCAGGGAAATGGAAAGAAACTTTTAGAGATTTATAAGGTTGACTCTTAGCAGTGGACTATTTCCTGTAACTAGGCAAGACTTCCAATGGAGGGACTGGGATACCAACCCAGACACAAAACCTTAGACCTACAATCTGTACTCCTTCCTGTATCATTTATCCTGTGTAGGGATAAATGATAGAGCAGAATTTGAGGGAAGAGGCAAACAATGATTGGTCCAGCTTGAGACAAATGCCATGGGAGATAGCCAAGTCCTGACACTATTATTGATAGATACTCTGCTATACTTGCAGAAAGGAGCCTAACATAACTGTCATCAGAGAGTTCTCACACAGCAACTGATGCACAGACCCACAGCTAAATATTAAGTGGAGCTTGGGGAATCCTGTGGAAGAGGGAGGAGAGGGATTGAAGAAGCCAGAGGGGTCAAGGACATCACAAGGAAACCTACAGAATCTACTAACCTGAGCCCATAGGAGCTCAGAGACTGAACTGCCAACCAAAGAGTATGTGTGAAATGGACCTAGGACTGCTGCATATATGGAACAGCTGGGTCTTCATTCAGGACTTCTAAAACAGGAACAGGGGCTGTCTCTAAATATCTTGCCTGCCTTTGGACCTCTTTCCCCTAACTGGGCTGCCCTGTCTAGCCTCACTAGAAGATGTGTCTAGTCTTACTAAAACCTGATATGCCAAGTCTGGTTAATATCCATGACAGGCCTCCCTTTTTCTGGAGAAGGGGTGGGGGTGAGAGGGAGGGACAGGAAGGAGAGGATAGAGAGATATAAAGTAAATAAGAAAACACCCACAATCTCACAATTATAGTTCTCTTGGTAAGAAGCTTTCTAGCTCTGTTTGTGAATACCATATGTAGTTTTTCTTCTATAATACCTGGCTCGTGATATATACATGTTTTTATATCCCATTCTTTTCACTTTATGAAAAAACTTTTGCAATTTAACTTAAGTATTTAGAAACCTTTTAATAAAGGGGTTGTGGATTTAGCTCAGTGGTAGAGTGCTTGCCTAGCAAGCGCAAGGCCCTGGGTTCGATCCTCAGTTCCAGAAAAAAAAAAAAGAAAAGAAAAGAAAAAAAACCTTTTAATAAGCATGTATTTGCATTCTTCATCTCCATACCATCTTCAAAATACCCAGTTATTCTATCTGGTGACAGTAGTCACAGGTTCCTCATGCATTCTTTTGAGGTATATCCTTCATATACTTTCATCTGATTCTTTTCATTTTACCCCAACAGTAGTAAGCACATAACTGTATGTACTTAGTTTCCCCTCCACTTATCATACAATGCTGAGATCATTCCATATAAGTACAGAGCTTTAAGTTTGTGTGGATACTTTATATGCTGTTTTCAGAAATTCCCAAATGACAAATATTCACTGTTTCCTTTTTCTGAACAGTGTGGAAACACATCATCTTAAAATACTTTGGGAAAGGAAGGGGACTGAAGGCAAGGCCTTATGCATATTAAGCAAGTGCATTACAACTACCCTGCATCTCCAGGGTTTACCACAAGGCTTTAAATGATTGCAAAGAGTTGATTATGATTTACTTAGCAAGCATCCTACTACCAGACATTTTCCTGACAGCCACTTTTCACCATTATGATTAATGCTATGACAAAAACACTTGAAGTCTAATGGATTCTTAAGGGTGGTACTGGTAGGTATGCAGAGAATCAAAGAGTCTTTTTATCCATGCTGCTAATTTACCTCTTGGGAAGGTTATCTCAAATTATACTCCTCTCAAGAAGCACATGAGTCTATCAATTTCTAGGTACCCTAGAATGACCACAGCATTCTTATTCTTAGTAGTTGCAAATCAGATATTTAAAGGATGCTATCTCACATCTGTATGTATGTATGTATGTATCATACATATGTATGTACATACGTACGTATGTATGTACACCACACATGTAGTTGCCCTCCAAGGCTGGAATAGGACCCGAATCCTCTAGAACTGGAGTTATATGTAGTTGTGAACCACCAGTATGGTTGCTGGGAACCAAACATGGGTCCACTATGAGAGCAGTAAGTGCTTTTAACCACCGCATTACTGCTCTAGCCCATCTTAAAAATATTTATCTCTTATCTTTGATTGTTAGCAATGCTGAACACTTAGACATGTTTTCTGGTTACTTATGTATTCTCTTCAATTCTTTTCCTGTTTTTGCATCTATCCTTATTGTTTCTAAGTGCTCTTTGTTATTAAAGCACTCACCCTATTTTTTTATGTTGAATGTACTAGCATTTTGACAACTGAAATATTTTCACCCAAAATTGTTTATCTTTAGTAACTGGACAGGATATTTGATTTTGACTTATAAGTTGATCAAGTACTTAAAAAAATTAATAACCAATATACCCTAACATGACATAAAGTTCTGCAATTCACTTTTCTAGGTGTTTGGTTGTTTCCTCTCAGAAAAAGGAAGAAGGGTAGAATTCCACTATTCACAAATTCATTTCTAGTTCAGTTTGGTCTTATCCATAATTAATGTCGTTAGTTAAGTAGTGAGAGCAAATTTGTTTCCAATAAGCCAGACTTCAATTTCAATCTAGCACCACAGAACATTTCAATTCTGGCCCTACCATATACTGACATATTCATTTTGATCCAAAGACTCTAATTATTGAAATTCAGCCACTAATTACATGTGGATTTATATCCATATTAATTCAGATACAATTACAAACTTATCTCAATTCTTTTTTCTCCTTATTATAGAACAAAACCTGTGACAACTTTAGCTAGTAGTTCCAACAGCTACCATTAAAATGGGTTAAAAATATAAGATGCCCATTAAAAAGGAAATTCAAACCCCAAGAATATTTTTTTTTTTTTTAAATTCAAAGCACCCGTGACCTTTCAAGAGGGGTTGTTTTAACTTATTTGATACCATGTAGAAGTTACTGCAATAAAAATCATTTATATGTTATGAATACAAATGGTCATTTTCAAATTACTATAAAGCATGAAGTCCTTATGAACAAAGTATGAAATTTATCTAGCTAACAGTTTTTAAAATTTAGCATGAAGGGTATGATTTTTTTAAAACAAAAGTAAAGCAAATAGAACTATTGTAGCTATTTTTTAAATTATTAAGGCCATAGGCATGCATTACTTCTAGTGGTTGTTTTCTCTCTACTGAAACGGTAGCTATAAAGAGGTACAAGATGAGATGAATGTTTTATATTAGATATGGACACAATTATCAACATACATTTAGGGAGCAGCAAAGAGACTAAAAGGACAATGGAGGTTTTTCATTTTAAAAATTCATCTTCAAAATCAGGTAAAAGAATGGTGATATATACATATATATATGCGTATAATTCAATAATAATCAGGTAATATTAATCACTGACAGAAATAAAAATTATGGTTTCTGAAGGAGGCAAAGTGGGCTAGGATAGTAAGACCTAGGAAGAATCCAAAGGAGGCTTCTAAGTTATTAACTATGTTTCTATGTCTCAATCCAGATAAGGTAACAAAAATATGCTTATATTATGAAAACTGAGAGATTTAGACATAATTTGAATACTTTTGACTATATTCATCTGTGTGGGTGCGCGCACACATTTTGCATGAATATATATCTGCACATTGTATGTGTACAAGTGCCTACAGTGGTCAGAAGAGAACATCCGATCCCCCAGAACTGGAGTTAAAGATGCTTGTGAGCTGCCATGTTGATGCTGGAAATTGAACCTGGATCCTCTAGAAGAGCAGCCAGTGAGTACACTGAGCTATCTCTCTAGGCCCCCAAATCTGCATATCAATGAAAATATTTGCTTACTTTTAAAGAACAGCAGCAATAAACATATAAAATAATAGGAATTATAATGTTTACTTTTCAAGCCTTTTCCCCCTCCAAACCCTCCCATTTAGCCCTCTCCACTCTCCTTCAATATCACAGCCCCTTTTTCTCATTAACGATCATTGCATTTTTAACTAAAGAAAAAAAAACACAAAAAATAGGAAACATAAAGTTGTGTTTAATTCTATTTTCTATTCTGTTCTATTTATATTTATATCTATCTCTATTTATATTTTTAAAAATTACTAAATGATTAAGGCCCAGATTGATTAAGTATTGACTACATGAAAGAAGGTACTGGCAAAACCCAACTGATTTACCTAATAATTTCTGTCTAATTAAACCGAAAGAGTGTTGAGGGTTCATTAAAAAAAAAAAATAGCAGTTCTCAATCTGTGTTAATATAACATCAGCGCTTCATTAAGAGTTTCATACAACATATTATTTGATATTTAATTAAATCAGGGAAATGTCGAGGCAGAAATGCTTTTTCTGAAATCTCACAGTATCTTTCCCTAATGTCAGAGACCCTCCTCCATATCTATTTACCCTGTTCCCTGGGACACAGGTGAACATACCCTAAAAACACAGCAAAGGTTTAAGAATGCAGCTCAGTAAACTCGCCACTATGCTAAGTCTATCTTTTTAAACTTTCTACACATTGTATAGCCTGTGTGTAGAAGACAGCTGAATGAATGGGCATAAAGCAAAACTAATCCATAAGCAAGCATCGATCTTCTATTCTGAAACAATCAATGCATGCCTGTGCATTTATTTCCTGAAATGAAAACTGAGAAGATATATATATATATAAAATAGTCTTCACTCAAGGAACCAGTGTCTGCCAAGGTAGAGAATCTTTGTTTCCTTGCTTATTTTTTAGACAGAGTCTTTGTACCTCAAGCTACCCTCAAAGTTAGAGCAGTCCTCCTGTTCCAGCCTCTCAAATGCTGACATTATAAGCATGTGTCATCATGCCCAGCAAGAAAATCTTTAATAAAAATTTTTTGAGGCTAGAGAGATAACTCAGCAGTTAAAGCACTGGCTGTTTTTCCAGAGGACCTGGGTTCAATTCCCTGCACGCACATGATAGCTTACAACAGCCTGTAACTCTGGTTTCAGGAGACCTGATGCCTTCTTTTGGCTTCCATGGGTGGCATTGTATGACATGGTGTACAGGCAGACACACAGACAAAAGCACTCATATATTAAAAAATTAAATATTTTACAAACAGAATTGAAGGGATGCTTTTAGTAGTTTGGAGTAGGATATCTTTTGACAGAAAGGCTAGCATGCGGACGAACACTCAGGCCATGATGTTAGTGGTGATCCTGATACATCTAAAGAAAAGTCAGAAACAGCAACTTGCCTCGTGAAGAAGAGGCATTGTCAGATGACAAATAAATAAATAAATAAATAAAACAAAACAACAAAAGATTCACTAATTCAAACTCTATACACGCTATAGAGTCAATGTTGTATAGAAATAATTATACAAGCTTTTGTCTTAGAACATTCACTTTAAGATTTGTTTTAAAACCTATGCCTGAGTAGTTCTTGAGTGCCAACAGATAGTCATTATTCTGCCCATTTTAGGAAAGTAATTTAGGGATTACATGCTCCTCTCTGGATGGTCTGAGACAACACCAGATTCCTGTTGCAATTATAAACAAATTACATGGCTTTTAACGTGACATACTACCCATTAATCATCTACTAAGAAAACATTTAATTCATAAAAGCATGCTAAGAAGTATTCAGAGGAGATCCATAAACCAAAAGACCTTTTTTTTTTTTTTAACAAGCATACTTTTCTTACCTTCATTAGGTCAAGTAAAACACTATTTAAAATTCCAAGGTATCTTCTCTCTAATGATTGAGGATGGTTAACAGCTGGGAACTGTAAGGACAACAGAACATGAATGTTAGCATTTGAGGAAGGATATGTGTACATATGTTTGTGAGGGTTACACAAGGCAACATCTGGACAGAAATCATTGCCCCAGTGTCAATCCAAGTCAAATTACTATTTATATATTACTTTTGGTGTCTATATATTTTAGGTTATGAATTAATAGGACTATGTATTAAATACTGGGAAATGATACCTAAAGCTAGATAGAGAACACTGAAGCATGTAAAATGAATACACGTATGAGCCTAGATAATCTTGAATCTTGTCTGCTCACACAACTTGCTTCTGAAATAATTTATAGACAAATACTGCCAGACTGAAGAACTAACAGACGGGTCATGATAGTATATAAAAATGTCTTGGCTTTTCTATAAGAATGTGTAACTTATTCCTGAAATAAAAGAGGAAAAGGGGCACCAAGAGCCCAGAACCTGAAAGACTCTATTTGAAATAGTGAATTTAGGCATTTGTTCTATTATTGCTTTTAATATACTCTACTAATGATCTGTTTTTAAAATCTTAAAGTTATAACCTAGGGCAAACATAGGCACCCAGACCAACAAATTCATTTTTAAATAAAGAAAGACGGGTTGAAGCTTATTTTGATATTGTATCCTTCTGCCAATCCATATTTGACAGCATCTTGAGTAGTAATGAAGCATTGAGTAAGATACTCGCAGGGCACATTCACTTAAACACCTTCTAAATGTTGAGTGCTAGTTGCTTGGGATACATGTTTCTTTTATGCTAACAAAGAAACATTTCAAAATATGGAAATTCTTAAACATGCTGAATAAAAGGACTGAAAGACTAATTATGTAGTAACACTAAACAAGATACTAATAAACCCTTGTGCTACCCCCAACATTATTCTGTAGGGCAAGAGACAACTTTGAGGAATTTGTTGTCTGGAATTTGAGGAATTGATGAACTGTGCATCTGCAAATGAGAAGCTAAAGTCTGGAAAGAGGATGAGGCAGGAAGGGCTTGGGTATGAGGACATAGCCAGACTCGGTGCTTACAGAAGAACCTGTGGGTATCTTGAATTCAACTTTGAAAGAAAAACAGTGATGTAATGCTGTGCAAGGCATTTTAAGTACATTTAAGGAGCAGAAGTACTATTTGCATCTAAGCCTGTGATCCAAACACACACTCTTTCCAAAACAAAGTACCTCTCCCAAGGGAGCTGCAGAAGTTCTTTGTGATGTTACTGAAGCGTTAACTATCAGCGTAAAGGGAGTGACACCTGTCAAGCCATGATAAAAGATCCTCCTCCAATCAATTTTAATTAAGACTTTGTTTCTAACCATCTATATCACTGTCTCAACCTGTGGATCACAACCCCCTTGGGGATTGGAAAACCCTTCATATATCAGATATCCTTATCAGATATTAACATTATGATTCATAACAGTAACAAAATTTCAGTTATGAAGTAGAAACAACAATAATCTTATGGTTCAGGGTCACCACAACACAAGGAACTGTATTAAAAGGCCACAGCATTAGGAAGGGTGAGAATCACTGTTCTATATTATCACACTACATATACTTTTCTCTCTTCAGGAACGACATTTTATTGAAGAGAAAGTTAATCCTGAAAGCTAAAAGTTCTTAGAAAGATCACAGTAAACAAAATCGACCAGGACAAGGAGTTTGCTGTGAGTTTGTGTCTCTTAGGAATGTCAGAAGCTACACGAATAAACCCTCACCAACATGACTGATCATCCAAACATAAGGTGAACAAAGAGGACACCAACAGACATGCTAATTTGGACATGAAAAGCTCATATCGCCTCAACCCTGCACAAGGAACTATAAGCGACTAAGGAATGCTGAGAGCAGGAGAAATAGTTTTTCCCAGGCAAGCGCACATCAATTGGTTATCTAATACCTAACAGCCAGTCCTGAAAACATATATACATACAACTAACAATATATAGACTAAGCAGGTTATATATACATCGGATATTTATTAGCTGGGCAGTGGTTGCAAACACCTTTAATCTCAGAGCTTGGGAGGCAGAAGCAGGCAGATATCTGAGTTCAGGGACAGCCTGGTCTACAGACTGAGTTCCAGGACTACACAGAGGAAACCTGCTTGAAAAGCAGAGAGAGGGAGGGGAGAAGAGAGGAGGAAGGGAAGAGAGAGCACAGAAGGACACCTATATGGGAGGGTTTGGAGGGAAGAAAGGGAGGAGTAAACAATGTAATTACATTATAATTTTAAAACATATGAAAAAATTTAAAAAATGACCAGGCAAACTCCTAACTTTAAAAAAAAAAAAAAAACATGTACATGCTCTTGAATGAAATCCTATTCTATTGTGAGATATTTCAGCAAAGAGCCAAAGTTGAAGCACTAATTTTAAACTATATCCTAGGTTTTTCATTTCTTTAATCATTTGGCTAATATAATATGACATGAGTATGTCTTTACTGAACACTAGCTTTATACTATGCCCTGGCCTGGGCATTTTGTTTATTTTCAGTGCTGGGGACAGACTTGGGCTGTACACATGCTAGGCAAGCACTCTCCTTTGCAGGCATCCTCTGGCCCTTTGGGCATTTCACACAGATCAGTTCATCTTCATCATCTATCACCATTTCACACGAGGAGAAATTAAGAGACCCAAAAGAATGAAACAGCTTCCGGAAGTTATTGAAATAGTAACTATGGGGACTCTGATGGCTTACTTCCACTATGAGACACTGATAATTATTTTTCCAAATAATGCATATTAGCACAATAGCATATTGTGAATTTTTCAGTCTGTATACAAGCAAGTGCAAATATACATCATGCAGAATTAGTTACTGGTTTGCTCATGGTTTGCAGTAAATGCAGTTCATGGGCAATACGTGCTGAGCTGTCTGTCACAAACATTCTCAAAATATATCATAATGGAAGACTGTTCCTTCAAAAGACATTGTTAAACCTCTAAAGAGACCTCACTAATTTGGTTAAGACACTATGAACACTTCAGACTAAAACATAAACATAGTGAAGTCTATATAAATCAAACTGTTCTGGAAGCAACAATTTCCCTGAAGGATATTTACACACAGAGCTGTCTCATGTTGTTTAGCATTTTATAGACATCAGTGTTCAGTGAAGATGTCTGTGAACAAACAGGACCACAGACAAGAAAAAAAAATGATTTTTTTTGGGGGGGTCCTCTATATTTGAATGTGGCCTCTAATTCAAGTATGATTTATTCTTTAAAGAACTATCTTAAAATTCAAATCCTCCCTAAAGCTGTTCTACTGAAACACCAGATATGATTTCTAACTTTCCAGAATGGGTGATATGCTCATGGTCTAAATCACAATGAAATATGCTCAAAGCAGAAAAATGAAATACAGTGCAGCACACTATGCTTTCCTATAAATTTATAGTTGTCCAATTACTTCAGTATGAAATTATTTTTGTGTTTTTTACTAGTAGCTTTTTTGTTTTGTTTTCCTCGATGAAATTCTCACATCTATGTGGCGTAAGTACAGCCTATAATACCTGCACTTCAGATGTTGGAACAAGAGGGTCATGAGGTCAAGGCAGCCTAGGGTAGATAGAGTTCCAGGCTCACCCTAGCAACTTAGTAAAACCCTATCTCCAAAAATCAAAACCAAAAATCTAGCATCTATGAAAAACTAAAATAACACTAAGAACCCAAACCCCAGATCATTCAATCAACAAATGGATAAATGAATTGAATACATTTCTCAAAAGAAGATATACAAAAAGCTAATAAATATTTGAAAAAAAAAAAGTTAAACAACCTTTAGTCATGAGGGAATTGCCAATTAAAACTGCCGTGAAATTCTATCTTAACCCCAGTCATCTGATCTACTACCAGCTATACCACTTTTGGGTATCTGCCCAAAAGGAATTGACAATGACAAACCATAGACTTACTCAAGGTCTGGACAGAGGGGAAGATGAGATGAGCCAAAGTAGTGGGCAAAGAAAGAATATATCATGTGCTTTATCTCAGATGCAGTAGCTAGGTGTGTGTGTGTGTGTGTGTGTGTGTGTGTGTGTGTGTGTGTGAAAGAGAGAGAGACAGAGAGACAGAAAGACACACAGACACACACACACACACACAGAAGGTGGGGGAGGAGCATTTTTACTTTTAGGGGGATGTCAAAGGGGCCAGCAAGAGAGGAAAGAAGGAAGGATGTGGGAGGGCTGTGAATAAAAGCAAGATACAATGATATACATATATGAATGGAATGAAAATTATTTTATATGCCAACTAAAAGCATAGAAAACAAAGTGGGTGTATTAAAAAAAAAAAAGACAAGGTCTTAATTTCTTAGTTGGTTTCTAAGCCATTGAGTAGGTCTAGAAATATCAAAATTTGTTCACCATTCAGATTCAGCAGCATAGTCCTAACCAGACCTGTAATAACTAACTAGCAGAGCAAGTTTAATGACATTACGATCCTGCAGCCAACTATTTATTTAACACTATACAACCTAGCAGATACCATTCTAAGTGTGCTAAGAAGAGAGTAGAAGACACATATCAGGTCAAACAAATGGTGGCCTGAGAACACAGAACAGGATCAGGACAAATGATGTTGAGGCCAGAAGGTCTTTAATGCTACCCTAAATAGTTTAAACTTTATCAGAAATCAGAACATTTTAAGCAAAAGGGAGACAGATTTAAATGTGGGGTTTGAGAGAAAGTTCAAGAGATCAGCTTGAAGCTAACTCAAAGCTCAAGTAAGGCTGATGGGGTGAAAGAGGCCTTAGAGGTGGTGAGAAAGGCAATGCAGTTGAACTTGACAGTTAAGACTCAACTGTCTAACTTGACAGACATCTAGAATGTCCTGGGAAAGGGGCTTCTGAGCATATCTGTGCAGTTATCTTGATTATTTTAATTGATGTGGAAAGATCCGTCTTCTATTCCTAGACTCTAAAACATGGAGAAAGGCAATTAGGCAACACTTTGCCTCTCTCTGCTTCTTGACTGAAGGTGCAACGTGACCAGTTCCCTACCATGATGGACTGCAATCAAAACTATCAGCCAAAACGAATCCTCTCTTCCCTACATTTCCTTTCTTGGGGTATTTCATCAAAGCAATCAACCAAGACAATATGTATTAGCTTTTATGTTTAATGTTGTAGGTGCATTGTCTGTCCTTGTCAATTTCTGTCCTTTGGAAACTTATGAGCTAGAAGAGGAAACTCTGACTTGATAAAGAACAATTAAACAAATATATCAAATAATTCAGTGTTATGTTAAGTGGGACAAGAAGGGTATTATAGGGGAAAGAAGGAGCTGTATGGAAAATCATCAGGGAGAGGAGATTCTCTTTGGGTTGATACAAGGAGAGGCCATGCAAGGTAAGAATGCTCCCAGGAGAAGAAACCATCAGTCCTAAGTTCAGAAAGTACGAAAACCTTGGGATGCCTATCGAAATCAAATAACAAGTAAGTGTGGTGAGAATCTGGAGAGAGGCAAATGGAGACAGGTATGAGACAAGGTCAGGTAACAAAAGGGTCCCAACCATGCAGGGACTCACGGCTATGGCAGGGAGTATGGAATAATTCTCAGTGAAACAAAAATTCAGTAATTATGACTACCTTTATTTTACTTATGAATATATTTGCCTTTCCGTTAGACCAAGAGCAAATTCTATTTGTTGCCACATTTTCAGCATCTAGGATGAGAAATGTTCCATAACTGTAAAATTAACTTGTTGAATTACATGCTATTTATAACCCAATCAATGGTTGTTGTTTGGCTAATAGAAGAAAAGATAAAAGGAGAAAAACAAGTCTGAAGCAACTTAGGCACATTTGGAAGAGGATATGAGAGAAAGGAGAGAGAGGAATGAAAAGCTATGTGCACCTCAGTCGGTTCATTTCTTCCAAGTGGGCTGAGCTCAGCAGGAGCTGGGACTGTGTTGCACATGCTGTGAACAGTAGTGCTCTCAAACAGAAGCTAACTGAGATCCCGAAAGGCAAAGATAAAAACCAAAGGGCTTTGCAAATGGCAAGATAACACTGTGAATTTGTCATACCATGTTAGTTGATGGTTGCTAAGGGAAGAAAAGTCATTTTCCTTTGGGGACATAGATGCTGGTAGGTCACTCATACATACATGGGGAGCATTAACTGGACCCAGGATTATTAATAACAAGGATAAAAATAAGCAAAGACAGGAAGCTTAGAGGAAGGTGAGGTGGGGGAACCCTAGAAAGAGCAGGAGAGAGGTAATGGTGGTTGGAAGTGATTGAAATACATTGTATGAATATACAACATTTTCAAGGAAAAGAATAGATTTTTAAAAGATAAGAACATAGCTTGAAATCATATATTTATATTGGAAAAGAAAATAAAAGATGGGATGATGAAATTATTTAATAGTTTTTACAATGACTACAAATTGACACATTGGCTCAAAACTTAAAAAGCTGCTTTTGTGGGTAGGTGGATAAGGAGGGTTCTATACATCATCCATCATTCCGACGAGGTGCCTCTGGCAGTTACACACTACTCATTTGGGCAAAATGCTTTTCATTATATTCTCAGCAAACAAGTATTACACAAAGGTAACAAGGCTTCTGACTTCTACAAAGATTTAATGGTTCGCTGTCAATGCACAAGAGATATCTGTTGAGCAGCCTCTCCAAATCTGCAGAATGCAAGAATTCATGGCTGCTTTCAAGTCACCACAAACCAAGTCACACAAACCAAGTCACCACAAACCAAGTCACCTAAGTAAACAGAGGCTACTCACACATTTCTATACTTTGGAGATGCCTAATAGTTTGAATAAAGAGTGTAAGATAAAGGTTTGGAATATAATAATGTACATGATAAAGTGATTTAAAAAAAAAAAACAAACTTACATCTTAGAAAAAAAGACATTAACAGCTCCTACTTGAGAATTGTGACTATTTTTTTTTTAATTTCACAAATACTATATAAGAGTCAGAAATAAAATATTATAGTGAGGATTAAAAATACTGTGATGGGAAGGGAGGAGTGTGCAGTGCATAGCTTAGGATTCTATTGTGCGATGAACAGCAAGTTAAATAGTACCAGATTGATTCCGTTTTGGATTTTAGCAAAGCCTCTTACCCGGAGCCCATGGAAACGAGGATTACTATAGAAGAGCTTCATCTGCTCAGATGGAAGTGGTCCTAGCACCTTCTGAATAGTAAAGAGTTGGTCAATTTCACTTTCTCCAGGAAATAAGGGCTGTCCATCACTAAGCTCTCCAAGAATACAGCCCACTGACCACATGTCCACTGACTTTCCATAGGGTGCTCTGCAAAGCAAAAGAAGAGATGCTCTTAGCAACTGAAGACACAAAATGTTTTTACAATCCCCAATTTATTTGGACCAATTCATGACTTAATATATGCATGTACTTAAGGAAAAAGTAAGAGTGCAAATAAAGAATTAGGCTATCCAAGCAAACATTCAGAACCCAAGTCCATAACCCACACTCATAAAGGAATCAGTATATATCTTGAACATGAATGGCTTTAATAAACCCTAATATAGTGTACATATTGGATGAGAGCACCTCACTTAAGGAATGGAATGTTCCCAGGAAGTGTATTTTCAAATAATTATCCTTCTAGCTTGCTAAGTGTCAAAATGTATACCCATTTTTGAGCTTTAGTCTGGTAGAATGTGCCATTGCATTTGTGTACTTTAAACAAACACTGAATGATATTTTACTTCTGATGCTTAGCATCACAATTTCCAACAGCTGAGTTAATTATAACTATACATTATGTGAGGCATTCTGATACCTATTTCTCTCAAATCGTGGTTTAATGTACTTAGGACTTTGTAGTTCTGGGACCTGAATCAGTGAGTAGTCCGCTACAAAAAGTCTGCTACAAGTGGAAGCCATAAATGAAAAATCTAAGGCTCCCCAAAGAGCCTCATAGCTCAGTACCTAAAGCCTAGAATAAAATTATTTATGAGTCTATTAAACAAAAAACTATATATACAGTTTTAAAAATAAATAATCTAAGCCATAAAAATGGAAAGCGAAATAAAATATATGAAAAAATAATCTCAAATAAATTTCTAGAATGCTATTATGATAATAAAAAAATTTAAACTAAGCACTCTTAGCATACAGAATATATTTAGGTTAATGAGTTACTGCAACAATACTCAGTATTCCATTCATCTCATTTCCTTCTCACACACACACAAAAAATCTAAAACCACATGGAAGCCCATTTAGACATTTTTGATAGCTTTCTGGGCAATGAAGCATTCTGATTTTAAAAATATTTGAGATAAAAAAACTTGTCCTATGGTACTGGATTGGGAAACCTATGGAAAAACTTCACACATTCATGACAAGCTATTTTAATCCTATCATCTAATTTGAATATTTTATGCAGCTGAAACTATTTTTAGATATCAAGGACAAAATCCTTGGAATTTATAAACATGTAGACTCTTAATATAAAACCAAATATCAATCAATTTCAGTAAAATTTTTATACACATAATATGGTATGTAAACTAGCCCATGACAATCAGGTTAAGTTGGCTGCGCTGACTTCTATTTTTGGCAATTGTCATACATATCTAAACATAACTTCAGTTTTCCAATGGGTACCATTAGAGAATAAACGTTCTCTAAAAATTCATAATAAAGCGTTCTCACAATACACTCCATGGAATTATTTTATAGGAAAAAACATATTTTAGCCAGGGGGTGGGAGGTGGCATAAGTCTTTAATCCCAGCACTTGAGAGGCAGAAACTTATGATTTCTGTGAGTTAGAGGCCAGCCTGGTCTACAAAGTGAGTTTTGGGACAGCTAGTTACGCAGTGCAACCCTGTCTCAAAAACAAACAAAATCAAAACAAAAACACATTTTAAAGACTCCTTCTACCATACTTAAAGACTCTTGGTTGCAGTTCTAAGAATGATTACTTCCTACTCATTTCTTTATTGGCAAATAGTATCCAGTAAAGTCAAATGCCAAATCCCTCAGAAAAATATAACAGCACAACGAATCTACAAAGGTACTGAGGAGAAATGCAGATGGAAAGAAACCCAACCCTAAGACCAAGATCAGAAAGTAGAACAAGATGCTGGGGAGACAGTTCAGTGAGTAAAGCATTTGCTATGTAAGCATGAGAACCTGAGTTTGAATCCCCAGGACCTACATAAAAATCTGGGTCTTAAGTATACTATCATATCATCTGCAAATAGTGATAGTTTGACTTTCTTCCTTTCCTATTTGTATTCCTTTGACTTCTTTTGTTGTCTAATTGCTCTGGCTAGGACTTCCAGTACTATAGTGAATAGGTAGGGAGAGAGTGGGCAGCCTTGTCTAGTCCCTGATCTTAGTGGGATTGCTTCAAGTTTCTCTCCATTTAGTTTGATGTTGGCTACTGGTTGAAGCAGATACTTGCAGCCAACCACTGAACTGAGCATGGGATCCCCAGTGGAGGAGTTAGGGAAAGGACTGAAGGAGCTGAAGGGTTTGCAACCCCATAGGAAGAACAACAACATCAACCAACCAGACCCCCCAGAGCTCCCAGGGACTAAACCACCAACCAAAGAGTGCACATGGAGGGACCTATGGCTCCAGCCACATATGTAGCAGAGGACTGCCTTATCTGGTATCAAAGGGAAAAGAGGCCCTTGGTCCTGTGAAGGCTCGATGCCCCAGTGTAGGGGAATGCCAGGTCGGTGAGGCAGGAGTGGGTGGGTGAGTGAGTGGGAGAATACCCTCATAAAGCAGGGGGAGGGGGTATGGGAAAACCAGGAAAAGAGATAACATTTGAAATGTAAATAAAGAAGATATCCAATAAAAAAAAATCTGGGTCTTGCAGTGGATACTTGTAATGCCAGCACTGGGAAGCAGAGACAAAAGGATCCTGGAGGACATGCTGGCCAAATGAGCTTCAGGTTTGGCAAAAGACCCTATCTCAAAGATATAAGGAGAACAATAGAGGAAGAAACCCAGTGTCAATCTCTGATCTCTCCATATGCACTCATGGTGGCATGTGGGTGCATATGCACGTGCGCGCGCGCGCACACACACACACACAAATTAGTGCAGAAATCTAAAACTTGATCCATTTAAATGATGGTGACTAGTCATAATTTATTTTACAGGATAAAGCAAACTTTTGATTTAAGAGAATAAAAAGATTTTTAAAACACCAATAATTTTTATTGACTCTAGATTATCAATAAATCAAGAATTGCATCAGATGGTGGCTGGCAAACATTAGAAAATGTATACTTAACATTCAATAAACTTTCAATGGGTAATACATGTAGTCACTAATGCTATTCAGAACTACAGAAATTTACATTGCTATTACATAAATGGTATCATATTCTCCCAGACACATGCATGTTACATAAGCGAAATGTGGAAAAACCTACAATTTGTGTAGTTGTCATTATTTATCAACATGACTACTTTTATTTGTTCATTTGAGTATGTTTTATTTCTTCGTTATTGGGTTCCAAGGAAGGAACTATGACTGTGAAAGATGAGAAACACTAGGATACGTAGAAATGAGGGAAACCTAGAATAGGTAGAAGATTATTAATGAGAGTATGTGATGGAAATGCAGGCTTTAGGCTCCTTCTTTGGCTGTAAAGCTAAAATGAATTAAAAAAAAAACATTATCACCAGACCCTTCTATACTTAGAGAAGGGAGGAGATGTCAGGAGCAGTTCTGCATATACACTAAAGGCCTAAAATCAGCCATAGGCCTAAAGTCAGCAATAGGCCTGACATACATACATGCTAACACCAAGTCTTGGGTCTCTGTGGAAAAACACTGAAACAGCAGGCTATAAGCTATTGTAAACAGACAGCTTCTGTGGAAATTTACCAGACCTAGTAGTCATAGGTCTTATAAACAGGCAGCCTCGGTGGACAGTACCAACTTAGATAAGGACAAGTGAATCATAGGCAGAGTCATAGTGACATGTCCCCTGAACCTATACTCAGCTGATACCCTGTTCTGAAAGATATCTGTACTCCCCCTGAACACCTATGCTCCGGTGTCATTCCCTTCCCCACATCCTGCCTTTTTGTGTTTATAACCCTTGTGTGAATAAGTAAATTACGATGTGATTTAAATAAATAAATAAATTTTAAAAAAGGAAAAAAACTATCAGATTTTCTCATATTAACAGATGAGTGGCAGGGTACTGGAAGTGGAGAGGTGAGCATGAGGGATGAGTGTGGAGATGTTGCTGGAAAAATATCAGCAGTGTAGCTTTACACTGTTCAGAAGAAAGCTGATAATTGGTTCAGTATTTACCCTATGTCTAGCAAAGTGGCTGAACAGAAACTTAAGTATGTATTTAATGTATCAACAGATAAGCCAGAATGTCAAACTGTCCCCTTGTAATTCATCTTTAATACTTTTCTTTATTAAGAGATAGGATTTTTTTCCTCCATACTTTGAATTATGGTTTGGTCACAGGGACATGCTTTGGTCAATAAGGCAAATGCCATAGGAATAGGACCTTAGAAACACCTTTACTTTAGGGCTAACCTTCCTGATACACAGAATTCTCCTATCAGTTTTGGAAACTTGGACTAGTTTACTGAACAGTAAGTCCTGATGGATGGATTCATGACAATTTGCCAGGGGCTAAGAGAATGGCTCTGTTGGTAAAATGCATGACTTACAAAAAATAAGGACCTGAATTCATTCAGTCCCTAGAATCCACATAAAAATGTCAGGCATGGTGGCATACACTTGTAATTCCAGCAATGGAGAGGCAGAGACAGCAGATTCCCTGGGATTCACTGTCCAGGGCACCTACTCTAACTGATGGATTGCAGGCCAGAGAGAGACCCTGTCTCACAAAAGTGACTGGATGCCCAAGGAATGATGATCTGGCTTCTATATGCACACACACACAACTCCCCTCCCCTGCAAAAAAGCCACACACACACATATGCAGACAAAAACAAAAGAAATCTATCAGACATCAGCTGAAGATCTCTTCATCAATTAACTCCAGTCAATCTGCTGGCCCACTAGCTACCATCAGAATGACTCCGAGAGAGGCCACTCTACTGAGCTCAAGTTACAGTTACTCAGAACTGTGATAAATGAAATGAAGCTTGTCTCAGAGCATCAAATTCTTAGGTGTCTTTTTCCTTTTACAGTGAATATGCAACTAATATATGTAAGTAACCAGAGTTCTGATTTTTCCATAAGTGATCCCAATGGAAATTATATAAAAAAACCCAATAAATGTATATAGGTCACTCTATTTCGGAAAGGTAACTCACCCAAGTAGCAGTTCTGGGGATCGGTACCATCTTGTAGCCACATACTCTGTGTAATTAGCATTATTACCTTCTGAGAGATTCCGAGCAAAACCTGAAAGAATAGCAAGTTCCTGTTGTCCAAATATTTCACCTCTAGTCAACAATATCAACCAACCAGAGCTCCCAGGTCTAAACCACCACCCTGGGAGCACATAGGGAGGGACCCATGGCTCCAGCTGTATATGTAGGGGGGATAGCCCTGTCGGGCATAGGTGGGAGAGGAGGTCTTTGGTCCCATGAAGGCTGGATGCCCAGTGTGGGGGAATTCGAGGGTGGGGAGGTGGGAGTGGGTGGGTGGGGGCACATCCTCATAGAAGCAGGAGGAGGGGGGATGGGATAGGGAGTTTCTGGGTGTGGGGAAAGGGGGAAAGGGGATAACATCTAAAATGTAAATAAAACAGCCAATAAAAATTAATTTCAAAAAAAAAAAAAAAAAAAAAAACAAAGAAGGGCAAGAAAACTAACTGCACCTTCAGTAACATGATGTCATGGAGATTGGAAAAAAAAATACCAAAAGAACATAATGACTAATATTGAAAGGGCTGTTTATTAAGAACATCTTTATTTGAAATAGTTAATAGTGTTCATATGTTAAAGCACAGGATGAATTTGCTACAAACCCAGTCTTTATGCTAAAGATACCCATGTTTTCAAATCCCTCCTGTGTTTTTGGAAGCTTTCAGACCATATTTGCAAATTGGCTCATTTTAGGAGGAAAGTTAAGTGCCCACTCAGACCACAAGGCAGTCATACCTGCATTAGTTTTGCTATGTGAGTTCTACATTGGATTTGTGTATTTACTGTTGC
Organism: Mastomys natalensis; assembly: GCA_021653895.1. Taxonomy (NCBI): domain Eukaryota; kingdom Metazoa; phylum Chordata; class Mammalia; order Rodentia; family Muridae; genus Mastomys; species Mastomys natalensis. The sequence goes on along the minus strand of JAJTUV010003831.1, from coordinate 38,275 downwards.
TGAGCAGTTCCAGTCATTATGTAAATAATTAACAGTTGGCACTGATGGAAACAAGTGGGCTGAAAATTATTCTTAGCCCTTAATGTTGTAGGAGCAACTTAGGGGCATCTTAATTATCTTACAGACACTGGCATTATTTTTGTCTCTCACTCTTTCTAAAGGTTTAAGAGTACAAAATGAAGCAGTAAGATAAATTAATTATCTATCTAACTCATCAACTGTCATAGAGGTTCAGCATCAGGGTTATACAGAACTAAAACAGTAAAACTAGAATAAAAATTAAGGTTCATGTGAGAAGAAAAATTAGTGTTTCTTGTATTTTTTGGTTGTGAGCCTATTCTTTAATGGCTGAGCCATCTCTCCAGCCCAAATTTTTGTTTCTTAAAGTGAAACAATTAAAAAAAAAGAAAGAAACAACAGCAAAAGACAAAGCCCCTAACTTCAGCTAATCAAGTCTTCTTACTGAAGCATTTGTTGAATAATGATGTGAACTTCTGAATAGGGCTCTTCAAGCCAGACAAAGGAGTTGCCTCTCTGCCAGGGAAGGCAATTAATTAGGAAGTCCTTGATAGGACCCACAGGACACAGAACGCCACATGTAGCGCTGCCAGGAGGAACTTCCTGACCAAAGACATAGTTCTGGAGAAACAGTACTCTTTTCCTCTTAATATTAATCATTCTGCAGGCATTTGTTTTATATTTATATCTGCTTTATAATCTTCAGTCACCTTGGATCTTAACGTACAATAATGGAGGCACAGTAAATAGAGTCCTAGGGACAGAGTCTACTGACACTTTGGGACATAACCATAATTACAGACAGGAATTCATAAATAGAAAAGATTCCTGGAAACCAGTAGGGGCCAAAAAACGGAAGTCAGATCTCCTGGAAATGGAGTTACAGGCAGTTCTGAGCTGCCTTGTGGGTAGTAGGAACTGAACTGAGGTCTTTTTCAAGAGCAACATGTACTCCAGTTTCCAATAATATTCTAAAGAGTTGTCATATTTACAATAGAGATTAATTAAAAGGTTAATTTTAAAAGCTGATGGTTGGGAATACATTCAGTTGGTAGTCTCTGCCTAGGATGCGGGTACTTGTAAGTTCTACCTCTACCGTTATATAAATAGGGTGTGGTGGCACATGATATAACCTCAACACTTAAGAAGTGGAGGTAGGGGATCAGAAGTTTAAGGATATCCTTAGCTACACAGTGAGTTAGAGGCCAGTCTGGGGTACATGAGATCCTATTTTAAAATAAAATAACTTAAATAATTAAATCAACTGCTGAGTACTAAGGATAACTCAAAATTTGATTATAGTTGTCTAGTTGTCTGCTTCATTTCATAAATGGTCATTTCTGACATTTTATTGAGCCATGACCTAAACAGTATTAACTCAAGATTTTAGAACTTCTCTAAATTATTTAAAATATTTAACAGCATTTAAAATAGAATTACTTACTTGAGAGACAATACAGATTTTTCACTAGGAGTATAATTTTTAGAAGTTTTTCTATATATTCAAGAAAGAAGAGTATTATATACCAATTACCAATTTCATTTATTAAACATTTAATAGGAACAAATGGAAGAATAGAAGTACTTTAAATTTAATTTAAAAATTGCTTTGGCCTTATAGATATAACCATTGTATGCATGCCATACATAACTGCAAATATATGCAGGCATATATCTAGTGGTTATAATTAAATATTTAAAATATTTTATCCTACTTAACCCAGGAATCTATATTGGTGGCTCAAAGAAAACTCCAGTTCTGAGGTAATTTAGTACATTACTCTTATATGACATACAAGTATTTCCTTCAAACTACCTTCCATTAGACAAGTACCTGAATAATTTGTTAAAATTGTAGACAATACACCATACAACAAAGAGGAAGTAAATTTATCCCAGTCATCACCTGACAGCATATGACCTAAATGAATGCTCTTCTGCTACTTTAAATCAAAACATAGATTACTTTTAATATACCTTTAAAAGATAATACTCTCAATTTCTTTTTAACTCACCAAAGTCACATAGTTTCAGGACATCATTGTGGCTGATCAAGAGATTTTCAGGCTTTATATCTAGAATACCAAGATTAAAAAACAGTAAGTAAAAATGTTCTGTGTTCCCCTGATTGACACTTGTAGCACTGCAATGGCTTCTGGGTAAAGTCATCTGAGTAGGACTGCCTAGAAAATTGTGCAGTATACAGAAGAGCAAGACATGCTATGCTGCTACATAAAACTTTCAATTAATTTCTTGTTAAGAGACATGCAAACCACAATTACCAAGAAGAACCCTAAAACCCAAAACCTCACTCTCTCCCTTTCCCTGCTAAGGTTAGAACCTACAACATATGTTGAGGACACTATGTAAGGAATTTTTAAATGATTAAATTTAGATCAATATATTTCAAGGAATTACTTTTGCTCCATAAAACATTGATGATGCAAAATTTTGGAGATTAAACTTCAAATTTTTATATCCACATGCTACCTTTAAAAATATACATACCAGTAGCTAAACAGCATATTATAAATATTATATTTTTTAACAAAAAGGTTGTTCTGTATAATTCCTATATTCACATACCTATTTAGCTTTTCCATGTGGTTCACAACTAAAACAACATTTAATGCTGAAGTTATGCTAATGAGTCAAGTTAAGATTTTTTTTTCTCCAATACAAATTACAAGTTTATTTTTAGAGTTCCGTACTTACTACCTATATTATATGGTGGAGGGGAAAGTGAGGAGAGTATGGTGGAATCTACAGATCTCTCAATCACCGAAGTATGCTTTCTAATCGGGTAGACTGAACAAAAGGTCTTAATGCTAGTCAAGGACTCTACCACTTGCAGATCCAGCCTAAAATCGTATTTTCTACCATTAATCAGTTATACATTTAATCAAAACACAGTCTCATAATGGAAATACACCTAAGTCAGCTCCTCATTAACATTCGAAAGTGTAACATAGGCTATTTTTAGAGCCATCACCTAAGACACTAGATAGCCAGTTAACCTGGGGATTTATCTATGACATCTACAATCTTGATAACATAATGAGAGTCAAATAGTAGAAGTTCAAAATCTTCATAATACCTTTCAGCTATTCTTAGAAGACTAGTTTAAAGGTGATTATCCTTGCACATTTGTACAGATAAATTTAGTATAATAATAGCAGTAATAGAAATAATCATCAGCATCAGTATCATGGTACAAAGATAATTTAGTCAAGAAGTAGATATGTCAATATTTTCTGATAAAAATTTTAGCTTTTATTGTTGTATCAAATTGTGTCCCATTGCTGTAACATTTCACAGTGTAAATAAGATTATTAGAAAACAAATATCAGAGTCAAAATGATGCAGAGCAAATAATTTTTCTTATTGCTGAGATCACTGACTTTGTGGTACTCAAGAAAAAGTAATATAGTTTAGAGAAGTATAGTCATGGCCCATACAAGGCTGATTATCCCCTCAACCTACAGGAAAGGGCTATTTTTCACCAACAGGGAGCAAAAATCAGGAGGTGAAGACATCTAAAGACCATTATAAAGCCTGGTCTTGAGTTGGTTCACATTTACTAGTCTATCTGTAAGACCCAAAGGCTATGGAAATTGTCCTTTTGCCACTCAATTCCACCCAGAATAAGCTTCAAAATTTGCATCTGCTAACTAATTAGTTGTTGCTACAGTTTATAGAAGACTTGGCCATACAAATAGAAATATCACCACAATAGCCAAATAAACTTGTATGCTGCCCTTTAATGGTTATAGGAGACCTGAAGAGCAAAGGGTTTCTTATTCTTTTTACTTTCAAAATATGCTTAACTTAGATAGAAATACTCTTAAAACAGTAAATCTTTAATTTTAGCCAATTGATTTGGGTTTTTCCATTTCAAAAGTCTATACTCACCTCTGTGGACAATGTCGTTCTTGTGGCACCAGTGGATAGCTTTGATTAGTTGGTAGATATAGCTTTTAACTTTTTCAGGTGGAACTCCATTTGGCATTTCTTCCAGCAACTCAAGCATATTCTAAAAGCAAATACAAAGCCATTCATCATCAAAATTAGGCAAGCCCATCAATTATGTACTACTAATCTTTGGCACCTTAGATAAGGATCCATCCAATATACAACATGCATTTTTTTATGTTTTGAATTTAATCTATAACTTAGCTTATGGTAGATCAGGATAGGGTATTAAATAAAAGTTTTACTTTATGAGAAATTACATTTTTATTACTCCTTACTGCTGACTCTAATACTGAGAGTGTAGAGAGGGAGGGGAAAAGGGAAGAAAAGGAAGATGAGAGAAGGGAAAAAGGGAGATTTCTTTATGGTTAATTTTTACATTTGGTATAAAAATTAAAACAACCTAGAAAATATTGCGGGCCAGTGAGATAGCTCAGTGGGTAAAGATACTTGCTGCCTAGTGATGCAAGCCTCACAATGGGACTTTGATCCTGAAACTCATGTAAGGGTGGAAGGTGATAACTAACTCAACAAATTGTCCTTTGATTGCCACATGTGCACTGCGGTAACACATACACACACACACTAAAAAATTAGAGAAGAAAATATTGTTAAAGAAACACACAAACCCTAAACAATTCAAAACAGTCTGTCTGGAATCAGAGACTAATTTTGTACAAAGTTCATGCAAAATTTTCTGGTAAGTCAGGCACCATAATATATGTCTGTCATCCTAGCACTTAGAAGATATTACATAGTGAGACCCAGTGTAGGCAGCCGTGTTTACAGTTGTAAAGTCGTATGACCAGCACCTGACAATGTAAGCAGCTGGCTTCCAGAGTGGCCAGCTCAGAAACTGGTAAACAAGTCCTTTGAGCATGCGTCGGCCTCGTGCCCCTTCGGAGCGGGCTTATGCTAATAAGGTATTGGCAGCTTAACCTATCCTGGGAGGACACATCACCCAGCCCGCCTAGGGCAGTTATATAAGCAGCTCCTTTCTGCTGCTTGAGGTCCAGGCCCTTCCCTTCCCTTCCTGGTCCAGGTCCCCGTCCAGTTCCCCATCCCTATGTCAAGAGTCGTTCCTGGAATAAAGCCGACTGAGAAGGATCCTACCGTGTCGCGTCTTACTTGCCGGCCAAGGCGGACGCGACAACCCAGTCTACAAAATCAACAAAAATGGTGAGTTAAGAGGCTGTAGAGATGGCTCAGAAGTTACTGGCTGTTCTTCTAGAGATCCTGAGTTCAGTACCCAGCATCTAGCTGTGACTCACATAATGGGATCCAATTCTGTCTTCTGGTGTACATGAAGACAGATCACTCATATACATAAAAATAAATAAATAAATAAATAAATAAATATTTAAAAGAAATGCTAGGCTAGTTCCTTACTCAGTCTCTGTTGCATTGCCACGTTAACCAAAGATTCTCCATCTGTTTTGCAAAGCCCAATCAAAAGGCTCACAGTATAACCTAGCTTATTGTTTGAAGGTATCCACAATAGAGAAGGATTTTACAAAGTGTAACCTGGGGATAAACAGAGGCTCAGAAGCTGCTCATAGCTTAGGAAGTCACACCACTTTCAACACAAGGCTCAGCTGTTTGCCTTTTTCACTACTGGCATTTACACCAATGGTGCACAGGAACAATGGCCAAATAGCTGAAACATTAGCATGAATCAAGGTAATGGAATCTTTAAGTCTACTGACCCTTGCTGTTCCATTAAAAAAAGAACAAACAGCAGTTACAAATGGATTTGATGAAGCAGTAGAAAGTATTATGTTTATGAAATTTTGTTGTATGTGTTGTAAAAGTTAAGTTTTAATTGTCAAGTTGGCATAACGGGAAAGGAGTCTCAATGAGGGACTGCCTAGATCTGCTTGACTTGTGAGCAGGTCTGTGGGGCATTGTCATGACTGCCTTCATTGACGTGGAGGGAAGACCTAGCTTGAAAGTCTGTGGCAGTATTCCTGGGTTTGGGGCTCTGAATTGTACACAAAGCACAGAGAGCTAGCTGAGCACTTAGCATGCATGAATTCGTTTCTCTCTGCTCCTGATTGCAGATATGATAAGTGTACTTGCTTCAAGCTCTTTTCACTGTGACTTCCCTGCACAGAGAATAACTTAAGACTTGCAAAGTAAAATAAACCCCTTTGCCCCCAAGTTGCTTTTTGTCAGGATATGTTGTCACAGCAACATGAATGAAATTAGGATACATGTTTTTTTTTTTTTTTTTTTTTTTTTTTTTTTTTTAAGAAATCTACATGTCAATTAAGAATCTACAGAGTCCTTCTGCTGCACACATGCCATCTGAACCATGGCTGCTGTGAGGACTGGGTACAGAGATGCAGGCTGCACTAGCCACTTCTTGTGCTGTACCATTTTTCTTTTCTTTCTTTCTTTCTTTCTTTCTTTCTTTCTTTCTTTCTTTTTCTTTCTTTCTTTCTTTCTTTCTTCCTTCCTTCCTTCCTTCCTTCCTTCCTTCCCTTTTCCCTTTTCCCTTTTCCTTTCCCCTTTCCCCTTCTTCCTTTCTTTCTTTCTTTTAAAAGAACTGGGGCACAATCCATTTATGTTAACATCATCAGGTTTGTTGTTATTTGTTGTTTTAGTTTTGCATTGCTAAGGGAAGCATTCTACCATTGAGCTACAACTCTAGCTCCAAGCAAATATTTCTTTTTACGCTGCTCTACTTTGTTTAATATGAGAAACACTCCTAGATAAAACCCACCATAGAAGTTGTGAAGGCTCCCAAGAATCAATGTAATTAAATATCATTATCAACCACTGAAATAAGGTTTCTTTAAAAAGACAGTTGTTGTGCACATGTAAATTGTGTTTAATAGCTTGGAAATACACAACAAAAGAGTGCCACAAAAATGCATGTCAATGGTGAGAGGCATGCATAAAGCACTGCGGAGGAACAGGTGCTGGCACTGATAAGCATAAACACTGACAGGTTTTACATGGAGACTGCTCTCTAGGTTGTGGAGCCTTTGCTTCCATTTAAAGATGCATTTATGGGCATGTTGTAAGCAACAAAGACCAATAAGAGCTTTAATCAGAAGATCAATATGCAAAACACATTAACCAATCTCTATAGAGGATTTGATGTATATTTATGATTTCAGTAAAAATAAAATGTCAAAAGAATGTTTTCAGCTTTCAAACAATTGCTATGCTAATTGCATTTTTTTCAATGAACAGATACGTAGGAGATGCCAAGAACAAGGAGGCATAGGAGGGCTGAATAGTACAGAAAAGATGGTGCTTTCTCAGTTTCTCAGTCTTGAGTTTAGGAACTCAAGGTTCCTAAGTGGCAGAGATACCATTAACCTCCACAGCCGCTTTTCCTTACTCTATAGGGAATACAGTTTTCAACCACAGATTTAAATACTCAGAATGACGGGCACATTTCCTCTCTGCCTTGCAGCCAAGTGTGACCATGTCACTATATACTAGCTAACTAGATGTGACACCTTGGGTTGACACTACAGACAAGGGAGCAGAGAGTTGCCTTTCAGTCCTGTGCTAGCTTCTGTTGCATATGTTTGTGAGGAGGAAAGAAATTCCTATTTTGTTTAAGGCATTGCAATTGTGGGTCTCAGTTAACAACTCCCTATCTTGTTTGAGCATCTTTCTCCTGGGACTCACTGTAGATTGTGTAGGCACTGCCACCGGTGGGCATGTGTAATAGTTAACTTCCATTCAAGAATCACAGGGGCAGAGAAAGCAGCCCAGGCCACAGTGTCAGAAGACTGTTAATACTGGCTGCAGCACAGTCATTTGTGAGCAGAGAGATCTCAGGCATGTCAAATTACTTCTCCCAGAGAAAACAGATATACTGAGGAGATATCTCTACTTAATATACTAAAGTGTTATTTATCACAAACCACCACCATGAACACAACAGAAATAAAAAAGATAAAGTGAAATACTAGATGTGACAAATTTCATTGCTATTGAAAGCTGAAAACTGCACATGTATTTGTGATAACTAGAAAATAAACATAATCTGACTTCTTTCTGTAACCCTAGTACAGCAATATTTTTCTTAAAACAACCATCTTTTAAAAAGTTTTATTTTGATAGGGAAATACCAAAACATAGAAAAACAGATTTTGGAGAAGTAGCATATAATAACTGATTTAAAATGACAGAGTCTTTACTGGGTATATTAACCACACTTAAGGGTAGGCCTCAGGCTCAGCAGTAGATTGCCAACACCAACAAACTCAATGGTATTTTTGTAGACTTTTTGCTCTATATCGATTTGTTTAGGCATTTTTTTGTCTTACTGGTCTTTTGATTGCAAATTATGGTTTCTGATTTTATATTTTTATGGGTCTTGCTTTTGTGTATGTGTGTGTATGTGCACATTCCTTCTTTTTAAAATTCTGTTGTTCTTGTTAGTGTTTGACTTTTTAAAGAGGGAGAAAGGGCATGGAGTTGGGTGGACTGGGAGGTGGGGAGGAGCTGGGAGGAGTTGGGAGAGGAAAAACTCACAATCAGAACATTTTATATAAAATTATTTTTAATAAAGATATATTAGAAATAAAATAAGTCTTGTATATTATAAATTTTGTTAGTAAGCATTATTTTGTGTTGTTTATTTAAAAAATACTGTATAAATGGTGAATGAAGTCAAAGTCACATGACCAGTCAGTCTTCTTAAAACCATTGCTTTCTTGTTCCATATGTCAAAATAAACACCAGGGGACTGACCTACTGCAAACAGAAGCCCTAGTTTAATCTGTGTTGCCCACTCACACATCAAAGCCACCTATTCACACAGCAACAAAACCTTCAACAGGCTCCTCTGGTTCCAGTCTCTCCTAATGTAAGCAGCTAAAATCAGCTGCTCAAAGTCAGCTGTTCTTTAAGGAATTCTGAGATAGCTAACTTTTTGCCCCTAGGCCACAATATTAAAATGTTCATTAATGAGTTATCCTTTAAAAAGTGCTTTCTAGTAATCTGAACGGCAGCTTCAGACCTTACCTTATAATTCCCCCAAGAAAGCTAGAATGCTGGCAGTTCTGCTGGCAGACTGCTTCTCCTTTGTTCATTCAGCATCCTAGGCTGATTGAAGGACCCAGCTCCTGCTTACCAGGAGTGATGTGTACCTCTACCATCCTTTATCATACTGTCTATTCACCTATTTCTCCCACAGAGATTTTGTTCATGTTTAATTGAAATAAATCTAATCTGAAAACCACTTGTTGCACATAGATTCTAAGACTTCAGAAGCCATACCACTATGCTGTTTAAACAAGATCATCTAAATGCATCGAACTTGTATAAAATCCCTAAATCTATTTCAAGACATCTAATGACTACAGAAGATATTTTCATATTTAAGACCCTCAGATTATGAGTACATTGATAGGGCATACTAAGTAATTCTACATTCTTCAACAGTGTCAGAAACAACAGAAAAATAAGGTGAGGCTGCACACTGTCTATTCATGACTTACTTTCTCAACATATTCAAATACCAGGTATAATTTCCCTCTACGACGAAAAGCTTCCTTCAACTCCACAATGTTTTCTTGCTTGAGAGTGCGAAGCATTTTAAGCTCTCGTAAAGTCGTCTCCTTGACTTCTTCATTTTCTAGAATACAGGCAGTGGTGAGAGAGAGAAATAAATGAAAGCCTTCAAAAGTACCATTCAAAGAATTTTAAGACCACTGACAACATCTTCTACTTAAGACGTTCACAGATAAAATATTAAGACATTTTCATGGTGAGAGAAAGAAAACAAACAAACAAAAAAACTTAAAAGAAAAGGCTCAGTCAGATTTGGTAGTGCAGACCTATAATAATCTTAGCACTCAGGAGGTTGAGGCTGGGGGATGGTAAGTTTCAGGCCAGCCTGTGCTATAAGGTACCCAAAGAGCCCAAAACAAAACAACAAAGAAAAGGTTTCCTTGAACACACTGAACCCACTTTTTGGTTGCATTTTATTTTATTTTTTTGTTTTATCAAACCATAGATTTATAGACATAGCACATGAATTCATCATCATTTTATATCTAACATTCTATGTTGGGGAAGAAAATGTTTAAAAGGGTTATTAGAGCCAACGCCATCAATGTGCGGAGGAAGCTTTGTGTCCAGTATGTGTAGTAGTTGATGTCCTAAGGTTAGCTTCAAGTTTTGTCTTAAAAGAGTATTTGATTCTTCAGACTGCGTGTGAATCATCTCAGTAAGCACAGGTATTCATGAGGCAGTTCATGGCCAAATCATGGGAAATTCTTTTTTTCTTTTCTTTTATTGGATATTTTCTTTATTTATATTTCAAATGTTACCCCCTCTCCCAGTTCCTCTCCTCCCGAAACCCCATATCCCATCTTAAGAGTGTCTTATTTCTCGGAACAGAAGCTGTTGTGAGTTCCTGCTGCCTTCCCATGGCATGTCCATCTGTCCATCACAGATGGTATAGCTGTTCTGGGACAGAGATCTTATGCTGTACCAGTATCTGCCCTTTCATACCATCAATTTCACTTGTGATATCCTCCATGGACAGAGAGGCAAGACAGAAGCTACATTAGTGGTAATGGATTAATGGGCAGGCAAGCAAGAAGCTAGGATTTCACTTTAAATGTCTACTTATGATAGCTTAAGGGGTAACTGGGAAGTTCTAAGTAGTGTGTTTTTAATATGTATGCTGAAGAATACAGGTTATAATAATTCCCAAATCCTTAGTTGGAAAACTAAACCCCTTCTAAGTTTGTGACAAATTCATTCAGAGGGAACATGAAATTGATATGAGACTATTTATGTTCTTTGTTTAACTCACTTAATATGAATATTCATAGTCTAGGCTATAGAAATATGCCTTGATTACAAAGTGCTATGTAGAGTGCCATATTTCCATTCTAAAACTTCAAAATGATGAATTCTAAAACACATTTTGCCCCAGGCTTTGGTTAGGGGCCAGAATCCAGGCATATCTTTAAGTCTGAAGAGAAAGAAACTGGAAGTTCTGGGACAAGGACAAGAATACCTATGGCTTTCAAGAAGACATGCTTTCTACAAAAGGCATTCAAAAGGGAAAAAGCTGATTGGGGTTCCTGATGAGGGAAGAGAAAGATTCTAAATACAGAATAAGGATTGCTTATTAGCTGATTTTCTGTCCAACCCCCACATCCAAAATGAGTTTAAGAAGAGGATGGTAGAAACAGGGTTTGAGGAACTGGTGGATCTATGACAATGAGGAAACATAAAGTCAATACTTCTTTGTGATCTGGTTACATGAGTGAGGTACTCTTTGGATAGGAAATGGCTGGAGGTTGCTGGGACACAGGTTAGTAAAGGACATGGATGCTGTTGTGCAGAAATGGACAAGGGCAACAATAGCAGAAGCAGTGACCCATCCCTGAGGGGAAAGACCTAGACAGCAAATCCCACATGCCAGGAAGGATGGGTAACATGCAATTGTGGGACTTCCTGGGAGAATTGTGAAGGGGCGAAGGGCTAGCTGTTGAAGGCAGTAGTCTTCACTGCTGTTGAGTACTACAGTGGTCCCGGCCACTAAAGCCACCATCCTCCATCAGAAACTATATCAGAATGCCAATTTTATGTCTCTCTCATCTTAGCCTTTTAGTTGCAAAAAACAAGCCCTAACCTTTGCCAGCAGAGGGCCTTTTCACCTGTTCTCTGAGCCCAGTATGTTCAGCCTTCCACCCTGGCTCTTGATGGTACTAGTTCTTTCAGGTTTTTGTTGTTTTGTTGTAAAATTTCATTCATCAAGGGGAATTTTCCAGACCCTAAAATAAGACACCTTCTATCCATCCCATTCCTTACCACAATTATATAGGGCTTTCTTCTCACAGAACAGACCATCAGTTTTCTTGATACAAGTGGAGTGTCCTGAACTGAAATGCTTATGACCAAAAGTGTTTAAGATTTTAGAAATTTGATTATGAAATAAGTAAGTACATGAGAGAGAGGGCACACACACACACACACACACACACACACACACACACACACACACACACAGAGAGAGAGAGAGAGAGAGAGAGGAGAGAGAGAGAGGAGGTGTGTAATGGTATTCTCTTGGAATTTGGACTCAAATTCAAATACAAAATTCATTTACATTTCATATATCCATATCATGGAATACAACTGACAACTTTATACAATGTTCTCAATGTGCTTATTTTTTGACTCCAACATATTATATAAGGTCAAGTTTGAACTTTCCTACTTATAGAATCAGACAAGTACTCAATAAGTAAACTTCGATACATTTCACACTATGGACCTTTGGATTTGGATTGAGGCTGCTTACTGATTAAGCTCTTCTGTCCAACATACATTCAACTTTGAAGAACTGGGAATAATCACAAGTTCCTGTTATGAATGCTTGAGCTGGGCCCCAGGAAGAGATCTTTGTACATATACACCTAGGTCTCCCCAACTTAAGATGTGGGAAGCAGGTAAGAGGTGGCCAACAATATAGGCACTCTGTCTTCTCAATTCTGAGTAGAGTACTTTCCATTTTTCTTTTGAAAACTTTGAGCGGGCTGGTTGTGAGGTAATATGAAAAACAGAATTAATTTCCCCTTACTCATCTCTGACCCTGAATGTTTCTAGAATATGAAAAATGGAGAACCAGAAAACTAATAGTACTTAGGGTCAACAGTATGTATGTCTACATACAAAATCTTTAAAAGGATCGATAAGCTATACTGGAGCTGAGTACAAAGTTACTAAGTAGATACAGCTGGCTTTTCTTCTCTGATCAAATGCTTGAGCATGCTTAGCATTCAAAAAACAAGGGAAAAGACAGTGTTGTGTATTATTATCAAGATGGGACAGTTTCACTGTGCTAATAGATAAAGTGGTCTTGGTATGTTCAAATCAAAATAGCAACGATGAAAAAAACACCAGAATAGAACTGTGGAGAGCTAGACTTTGGATTCTGCTTTTTAAACAATTTATACTGCAACATGCAACTCTGGGCAAGGCACTTACATTTTCATCAGCAAAAAACACCTAATAATTTATGATTTTTTTCACTAAAGTATTTCTGATTATAAACTTTTCATCAGTAAATAAATCTAATAATCTGTATTTTTTCCATTTAAGTCTTTCTGGTTGTGAGTCTAGACTTTAACAGCTGAGCCATCTCTCCTGCCAACGAGTCTTTCTAATTATAAACCTAAGCCTCACGGAATTTTGGTAGCTGATAAAATATATTATTCATATATACCAGCTCCACCTAACAGTAGAGTTATAAAAACATAATGGCCATATTCTGAATGTTTATAAAGAGAGAGAGAGAGAGAAGATAAGCACACAGTGAAACAGGTTGGTGGCACCTTGTAATTCTGGCTACTTGGGAGGCTATAGAAGGAGGATTCCAAGTTCAAGGCCAGCCTGGACAATGTCCTGAAACACTGTCTCTAAACAAAGACATAAAAAGAGAACCTGGATATACCTCAGTGGTAGAATGCTTTCTGAGCAAGTGCCAGGCCTAGGTTCAATTCTCAAGAACACAGACACACAGACACACACACAAAAGGTAGGAGTTGGAGGGACACACAATAATATCACGTAGGGTGTAGTGTGCCAACACACCTTATTGGGCTGCCTTTTAAGAAAATGAGGCTCTTTATGCCAGCCATAAATAATCACCTAAGCATTAAGATTGTAATGACTGGGAACAGACAAGAAGTGAAGTGCTTAATTCCCAAAGTGCAAACACACTAAGTACTCGTCATTACTCAGAACATCCTATAATTTTGTTTCTGTGAGTACTTTTAAGGTTTCTAGCCTACCCTACACTGGATAGTGAAAAGTGTGGTAGTAAATAATGCGATGACAGAGAAAAGTAATGCACACTCCACAGACACACGTGCTTCTGAAAAAAGCAAAAAGTAGCAAGCATCGGAAGTCACAGCACAGCACACACAGTACATGAAAACAAGCATCCTCCACTCTCTCCTCCCAAATCATCACTAGTTTAGATAATCCTTGTGTGTCATCTATGCTAATTTCTCCATCTCATAAGTAACTGACATCTAAAAAGGACAGCTAACTTTCTCAGGGGCATGAACTCAGAGTCACATTCAACCTCTTGTCCTAAGTTGAACAGAGGGACTTAGGTAGTATGGTATATATTACAGTAAGCTTTGGAGAGTGAGTCACAATAACCTAGATTGATGCTTAGACTTTGTAACATATCAGATCCAGCTATCTGACTTGTTGCTAACGCCACACAGCCAAAGAGCATAACATAACTTGTCAGTGAAGGTCTTAGGCCTGCATTTTAGTCACATTAAACACATACTAGGTCCTCATCTATAAACTGAGACTGACTGGAGTTACAGTGGTTTATTCTAAAGGCCTCTTCAACTTCTGTAAGTCAATGTTTCTACACTTGTTTAAGTCCCATGCTAGCCAATCTCATCCTTAGGCACGTTGAAGAAAGCCAAGCAAGATGGTTCACAGCCGTAATCCTAGCACTCATAAGGCTGAGGCAGTAGGATTGCTACAAGTTCAAAGCCATCTTTGGCTAAACTGTGAGTTCTGGGCCAGCCTAGGCTACACAGTAAGATCATTTTTCAAAATAAAGAGAAGAGGGAAGAGGGAGGGGGAGGAAAAGGAGAAGAAAAGGGCAGGGGTGGAAGGGGAGAGGGAAAAGGGGAGAGTGGGTAGATTGAATGAATGATATATGAAACTAATTTCAGGCTATCTTGGGCTACATACCAATATCCAATCTTAGACAAAACAAAAGCAGCACTAGAGGGGTTGTTAAACACAAAGCAACTCTGGCAAAGTTCTATGCAGTCAGTGTACAATCCACCCTAGCCAGGACAAAGTGACAGCAACAAAAAGGATGCACAGTAAGAACAAACAAAACTCTGGCCTACTTCTGCAGGCTTACCACTGAGTCAAGTTAACACACCTAAAAAAATCAAGAGATTCTCTAAAATAAAAGATAGCAGCTTTTTAAGAAGAAAGCTCACAGGAGCAAAATAAACTCAAAGATAAGTCAGTGATGAAAAGAAAAATCTAAAGATCAGCAGAAACTATTGTAACCCTATTTTTAAAGAACTGTGGGCTTGGAAAAGAAATCCAGGAATAGCTGTAACCTACTTTATGAAACCACAAACCTGACATCTTTGTATAGCCGAAGAGGCCCCCAAAACTGACCTTTAAACAGATATAATGAAAAAGAAAAGTCAATCCATCCTTGAACGAAACCATAGGGTACCATGTTTGATTCTGGTTGCTCTGATTGAAGACAGGACAGCACCAGCAGGGCAATCAATGTAGCCAGAGGTTTGAATGGTGATGCTACTGTTTTATGTACCAAAAACCAGATGAAGACCCTTCAATTTTTAGAGATGAAAGACAAGGTAAAAGAACAGATAAAATTTATGAAATCACAAAAAGTGCAAAATGTTGCCAAATCTTACAAGAATCCCTGAGGTTTGAAAGAGATCTATCTGGTTTGGGCAGGAAAGGAAGTCTGATAGTACCAGGAGTAGCCAGTGCTACAGCTCAGATAATCAGATTCTTTAAATAATCAAGGCTGGAAATTTTGTTTCAAGGCCTCTCTTATACAGAATTCAGGCTCTTGAAGTTTAGAATTCACGAATTCTTGTTTTATAGCAACATGCAAACTAAGAGACCAGTACAGAGTTTTCTAGTCTCTAGGTAAAAATAAGAATGGAATCAACTGGAGGAAAGACTATACGATTAACTAAACATTTCAAATAATTGAAGACACAAATATGTTCATTTCAAGAGAAAGGCATTTATAGGAAACAAACAATAGGAAATAAAATGCTACCCATTTTATTTGATATAAAAGCAGAGAAATGACCTAACATCCTCACCCTAATGAAACATGGATGACCGCGCAGCTCACTGGAGGTAGCCATGTACTAAGGCTTAGTGGTAAGCAGAGAGAATTTTTCATTCATCAAAGAAAGATAACGGTACAAAGAATTAAAAGGAGGATCAAAATATAAATAAAAACATTCTGACTACATGTTTCCCTAACATAAATGCTTGATAGACAATACTTTTCAGTTACTATTCAAAAGTACCTAGTTTAAATTGGCACTCCTGGATTCTTCAATAAATTTGGTTTATGTCTCTATATAAGAATGATGACCCAGGGCCAGTGAGATGGGTCAGGGGGTAAAGGGGCTGCCTCTAAGATTTGGGGACCTGAGTTTGATCTCCAGGACCCACAAAATGGAAGGAGAGAATTGATGCCCACAGCTGTCCTCTGACCTCCAGATACCAGATATGGCACACATGTATAACAGTGCATATAATAATCAAACAAATGTAACTAATAATGATGATCTGTTAATACATGACCATCTGATTATCAAATGTCAAAGTTCAAGACTGCAGTTATAGGAAGGTTAAAGAGAATTTGGCTAAAATACTTACTATATACAATCTGAAAACATCTTTTAACCAAAGAATCCCCTGTATCTTTGGAGCCTGTGGTCATTTTTTATTCATAGAAGATCCAAATAATGAACAGAATTAATTCAGTAGATTCCACTAACTTGTTAGGTATTTGATATTTAATTTTTCTCTGTGGCAGCATACATGAATAGAGAAATTTATATCATCATTCAGAGTGTTGCCATGAATTCTGAGGTGCCAGATTTATGATGCTATGCCAAAAAGTGGAAGCCATTAAAATAATAAAAGAAAAACCAACAAAGGAAATCATCTCTGATAAAAATTTATTCTTACTCAAACATACCATTTTGTTTGGGTTGAGGGTGGCAGCTGGGAATTAAAGCAAAGACTACCACTGAGCCACATCCCCAGCCTATATTCTTTCTCCTAACAGAAGTTTCTGTCCTCATCAAGAGCATTAAAATCTTGCAGGGAAATGCATAGGCAAAGATACTGATAAATGATCTGGCAGAGTTTTAGCAGCTAACAATCAGGGAATAAAAACTTAAAAGTGCAGGAAAGAGTAGATAGATGGCTCAGAGGTTAAGAGTATTTGTTGTTCTTGAAGAACCCTAGTTTGATTCTCAGCACCCAAATGGTGGTTCACAACGATCCATAATTCCAGCTCTAGGGGATCTAATGCCCTTACCTCCATGGGCACCAGGCCTGTGTTCATGGTACACATACATACTTGTAGGCAAAACACTCATAGTTACAAAATACATTAATTCTAAAACATGAAGATACACATATTAGAAGAGAGAAAACTGACAAAGCCTTTGGCTATATTTTTATTGAGCTAATTA
This sequence comes from Mastomys natalensis, assembly GCA_021653895.1. Taxonomy (NCBI): domain Eukaryota; kingdom Metazoa; phylum Chordata; class Mammalia; order Rodentia; family Muridae; genus Mastomys; species Mastomys natalensis. Next base: position 21,041 of record JAJTUV010003831.1, on the reverse strand, counting down.
TGTAACTTTACTGTAAAAAACTGACTTTCCTGCTTAAAAGACAATACCCATCTCTGCTAAAAATGAAATTAGCACACAATTGCTATTATAATAGAAATTGTATTTCTATAAAATTAACTTATTTTCAGAATTTCAGTTTTAATTTTTCCAGTTAAATTAACAACATACCCTTTCATTTACTATGAAAAATTTGGGTCTTTTAAACAATAATCAGTTATTCTGGGATAATAAAGATATTTTGCACCAACAGTGGTCTACCTAAAGATATATTTTAAATACAATAATATGTTTTATTTAAATTTAAAATCAAATACATTTCTATTTAAATAAAGTTAAAAATAAAATATTTCACACAAATTTTTGGATTCATATCATATCATGTTAACAGAACAGTAAGATGTTATCATAATCTTTTAAAGCTACCAAAAGATGGTATAGATTCTTATACACTCCCTGCATATCATCAGTTAGAGAATATTTAGGAACATTGATGTGAATGTCAGTCAGACCAAGTACAATTTCCATTTCAGCTTAAGCTTATCAATGCTTTTATAGAATTATTTCATTTATTTTCACAAAGATTTGGACATGTATGATTTAGAATAATCACTACTATAATATGAATTTTTATAGCAACTAATAAAAAGAATGTTTGAGAGCTACTAGATAATGAGAACAATATCAGAATACTTTTATGTTTTATTATAATATACTAGTTGAAATTTAGATAATTAAAACAAGATTTTATAGTATCATAATTTACATAGGAGTTCAGTAGACAACCTCATCTATGTGAAACTATTATGCATAATTCATATTGTAAAAGAGTTGCTCACCAAACATGAACCATTTCTTTCTATTAAGAGTATTCTTGCCAGAGGAACAGGGTAAGACATAGAACACTAGATAACAGGGTTTTAAGCAAGCTTAGTCTACATAAGACCCTGTGCCAAAAAAAGTTTTTTGAAGATCTGGTGGCCGTGATTACTTTGCAGCTTGCCAATGTGACCTTAAAGGTGAATACAGAGTCAGAAGTCTCCATACACATGCAAGAGTGCTGCTTTGATTTTCTGTTGCAATCACTGTTTTTAGATCACCATTTGTTTCTGGACCACCTGTCATTGTCTAAAGTCACTGCTCAAAGAGCTATTTCCAATGGTCTCACAGTAGGTTACCCAGGGGCAACTGCTTCCATAGATCAAAGGCACACAGGCACATGGTTTTAAGTACACTGTCTCCCAGAATAAGCTAAAAAGCATTTCCCCAGTGCCTTCCTTTAAGACTGTCCTCAGCGACTGTACTCACGATGGCTGCCCGGGGCCCTAGGTAATATGCAAGTGTTCCACATAAGTAGTTTAATTACATCATAGTTTGGTTACATCAAATGTTATGGAAAGCTATCCTAGAAGCCTTTTGTTTATAAGCCTTCTGTTATTTTATGCTTTCTAATTATCTGAGGTTACAGGGATGAGACTGTTCATAAATACAGAAGCTTGCGCCTTAAAGTGCATCAATGAAGCCAGGCTATGTTGTCTATCTTCAGGCTTAGCATTAGATACAGAGGCTGATGCTGATACCTTTTTAACCTATTTTTCATATGGTAGCTTGCAACTCAATGCAACAATGGAGTATTTTTTAAGATTTTACTAAACCCGTGAAAGTAGAAAATGGAGTACCTCATTAACATTAGAATTTGTAAGACTTGTTTCATTATAGTTTGTATATGGAAACTGGGTTAGGATTTAGAAAGTCTTTTTACTGAGGTCTCTAATGCTGCCTAAATCTCAAAAGCCATGTAAACTTTCATTATCAGTCTTTTTTTGTGTTTGGTTAGGTAAGAGTTAACAGCTAAGGTTGTTTGAAACGTTCTTCCCCAAAGAAGTAATTTCAGGCAGGAATCTAAATTTTAGGCTAGAACAAGGAAGTAGGCTTCAGACATGAAAATGACTTTGGGCTAGGACAGGGAAGTAGGCTCTGATACTTTGGTCATCCTGATAAGCCTTTAGAAATAGTGATCATGGGAGTGTTCACGTAATTGGGTTTAATGCCTTGCTTGTTCTTTGACTATTTGTGTTTATGTATTGCTTGTCCTTGACTATTTGCATCTATTGTATAGCTAGACCCTCAAACTAGAACTGACCTTAATACATGCATGTAATTAAAATGATATAAAAGCAAAAAGGAGGAGGGGATATAGGATAGGGGATTCTAGGGAGGGGAAATGGGGAAAGGGGATGGCATCTGTATTGTAAATAAATAAAATACCCAATAAAAAAAATGAAACTTTCTTCCCAGCAGAGAATTTTAGTGCTCCATTTGAAACAGTTTAAAAGTGTGATGAAGACCCCCCAATATGGTATTTCTTATTGAAAATCTTACTCTCTCAATACATGCTTCCCCTCTCATCCTGCTCCCATGTATCCTTGTATTACTTGCTGTGACTAAGGGCTGGAGAACTCCTGACCAAATGCTGTATCTCTTATAACATCACTCTCTACTTATGGGAACTACGAAGCATTTGCTTTTAATCAGCTCTTCCATTGTCATCTGTGCAGAAACATGTTAGTTAAGAAAACTTCTATCCAGCCTTTGGAGCACAAACTCTACCCTTGACTGTAAATTAAAGTAGATGTTCTAATAGCACGAGATAGGAAATAGTTCAAAGTAAATTAGCATGATAATAAACAAGTTGCGTTCTCCCCTCAAGGTTATAATTTTAAAATCACAGAGCTACAGGTCCAACAACTAAAACCTACCCCTCACACATTTTACTCATAATAAAAAAAAATACAGAAGTAAAAATGTATATATACCTTCACTGTCCTTGAATTTCTTGATTGCCACAATTTCATGTGTTTCCTGCAAAGGAAAAAGAGGCAGAGGGAAAATTATTCTCCATTCCCCAACTGGAAATCACAATCATCTGTGGGTAGAGGAGCTAAGATACATATCACCATCTCCATCCACCATACTCTGTTTTACAATCCCCTCTTACCACCCTAGAGACATGGCTAAGGAGGTTAAGAAAGGGGTGGCAAGGGGGCAAAGAACAGATACTAATATGCTATGCATGAAACATAAATCTTCACTATCGTCTTCAAAAGTACAGGACATAAAAGAAATAACAAGGACATCCAGAAATATTCATATAACACTTAACAGTTTGGTATATTTTTTTCAGTATTTTTTCCCAATTGGAATCATAATATTGTATACCTTGTTTAATTAATATATATATATATGGTTGTATTTTCATGTCCCTTATTAAGTAAGATTTTTTACCTGATGATAAAAAGCTGCTTAACAGGCTCTATTTTGTAATAAGATGGTTAATTTAAAATAGTCCTGTCATACCAACATACTCAAAAGCATCTTCATTTCCAGTGACAAATTGCTGTAGTGGCATCGTGGTTCAATGGCTACAAATGCTGAATGTTCCTAATTCACACAACCAAGCTGGCCTAACCCAAACACACCCCTTTCGCAGGCTTCCTTGAGCAGTATATACTATTAGTCCACAAGCGAGAGTGCCAAAACAAATATCATTATCTTATGATGATTATTTTTAAACTTAATATTAGTAGGTAAGTTTTTTCTCATTAATTACACCTCTTTAGTGATTGTCGGGGTTGTGGAGGCTCTTGCCCTATGCATGTGTCAGAGATCAGAGAAAAATTTATGACGGTTGTTTCTCTATTTCCATTTAGAGGTCCCCCCCCCCCCCCCACCCCCCCCACAACCCCCCACCAACCCTCCCCCCCCCACCAAAACCCCCCCCACCCCCAACCCCCCCACCCCCACCACCCCCCCCCCCAACCCAAAAAGGGTGCTAAAAAAACCTGCCCAGGTTCCCCCCCCCCCCCCCCCTCCCCCCCCCCCCCCCCCCCCCCCCCCCCCCCCCCCCCCTCCCCCCCCCCCCCCCCCTCCCCACCACCCCCCCCCCCCCACCCCCCCCCCCCCACCCCCCCCCCCACCCCCCCCCCCCCACCCCACCCCACCCACCCCCAAGTGGTTTTCTATATTCCCCCCCCTGGGCAAAATATTTAAATGGATTACTCATCCATGGATAATTTGTTTTTAACTCTGCTTCATGTGGTAAAAAAACTTGTTGCCAAACTGAACTACTTTAGGTTATTATTGTAGAGTATGCTAATCAAATCGGAGATAATAACTAACCATTGGTTTTTTGGCCATCATTTTGTGCATAAGTCCCTTCTGGTACTTGTTTTTTTTTCATATTTTGCATTTTGAGTATTTATATATTTTCATTCCCTTAAATCTTATTTCTATCACTTAATTTTTCGTTAGTAATCTGTCTTGAGGTTGTTGGTGTTAGTGAGCGTGACGCAGAATTTTATTTTATTTCCTTATGCTGATCGGATTCACCACCTATCCTCCCTTTCGTGATGCTTGGACTTGTAACTGTTATAGATTAGTATCCCTGACATGATCACTTTCTTGATGTTTGTTCAAGTTCTGTCAGTGTCAACTTTAGTCTGGGGCTGGGACTGTCATTCTTCTGCATATGTCTGTATCTCTGGTAATGTTTGGTTACGGTTGCGTGTGCACGGTAGGGGAGTGCGGAGATGTGCCTGAGGGGCTGGGTGGACTCTCAGGCGGAGCAGGGTTGTTTTTCGTATGTTGTGGGGGGGGGTGGGGGGGGGTATACAAGTACACAGCAGGGGTTACACAGTTGTATGTAGGAGAGCGAGTTGGCATGCGTGTTGGACTGTGGCACTTGGGCAGTATCATAGGTGGGTTTTTGGGAGGGGAGAATTGGGGGGGCATGTGTGGGGGACCACCCCCTACACCGTATGGAGGGTGGGGGTTGGTGGGGGATGGAATGATGTTTGGTGAGCCGGTTGACAAGGGCGCGGAATCCCGGTTGGCATTGTCCGCAGGGGTGGGCAGTGCACTACGGAACACCCTCACTGCTATAGCCAAGTGGGCAGGACACTATAATGTTTTGGAAATGGCGTGAGGTGCAGCTTTGTGGGTAGGGGGTAGATAGAAAGCATTGTTTTGCTGGTGTGAGGCTTCTACAAAAAGAAAAAATGCATGAAATAGTGGGTAAAGAGAGATGGAAGGTGGGTGGGTGGAGTGTTTAGTTGCGGGGGTGTTGGATGTTTTTTAGGGCTGTACTCTGTGGGGCGGGTGGCGGTTGGGGTGTTTTGCAGGGTTTTGTCCTGGAAATGACATGATTATAGGTGTTTTGAATGCAGCGGGTTGTGGTGAGGTGGTTGTTGTGTGTGTTAAGAATTTTATACCCCGCCTACGGGTCTTTGCATGATGAAATTCATTGTGTAGCTTTTTTTTTCAAAGAGGGAACATTAAAAAAATAAAAAAAATAAAAAAAAAATAAATAAATAAAAAAGTAATTAATGGGCTTTTTTTATTTTTAATGAAGGCGTGTCATGCTGAGGAGATAGCTAAAGTTGGGTTTAAGTGCTTTGTGAAGCAACATGAGGCCTTGTATTGATCCTTCAGAATCCTTGTCATAAAGTATGGTGTTGTGTGCTTGAGTTGGTATTGATCAGTCTGGGGAGGTTAGAGGGGGGGGTCAGGCATTTTCCGGAGGCTCTGGGACGGGCCCCTTTAGCCGAATTGTTGTGCGCCATGACTGTATGTGTGTCCGGCGTTTATATGTTTCCATAGGGGGGGGGGGTGTATATATTTTATATATAATACTACAAAACTCACTCTCACTCACAACACCAACACATAACCACAACACACCACACCCAGAAAATCACATACCAAGCATAAAAACACAAGCACCCCACAGACACACTACACACAGGTCAACAACACTGAAGGGTCCTTATATCCCTGCTATAGGTGCACTCCTACACGATCCCCTTTCTCCGGCGGCGCCGTGGCGTTATGTCTGGTAGTGGGATGATCTGTGTTGGCGCCGGTTTTTGTGGTGTCTAGCGGTTTTGGTTGCGCCTGGGGGGGAGAGGCGAGGGGGGGCTGTTTTTTTTTTGGGCAGTTGAGGAACTTGGGGGGGGGTGGGGGAACTTTGGGGGTGGTTTGCTACGGGGGGGCGGGGGGGGGTTGGGTGGTCTGCGGAGTGGAGATGGTGGGCACCCCGCCCCCCCTTGATTCCCTGGATAATTTGATTATGTGATATGATTTTTATAGCGGCCTATATTTAGATGTGTTTTTTTTTTTTTTTTTTTTTTATTATTTATTTTTTTTTTTTTTTTATTATTTTTTTATATTTTTTATGACAGTGGTGGTGGTCGACTGCCGTTGTTAGGGCTATGGGTAGGATGGGGCATAGGTGGGGGGGGGAGTTGTGACAACGGTTTGTGGGGGTGAGTAGCATAGGGGTGTCAGTGGTGATTTATTCATCGTATTAAACCTCATATTTTTTTCATGACGGGCAGGTACCTTTTCCATTCATGCCATATTTTTACTCACCTGGCTTTAATCTGTTTAGTTCAGTATTCTCCCATTGTGAAGCCACCCAAATCCCCTAGTTGTATTTTTTTCAGAAGCTTTTTAGGTAGGCCCCTCCAAGTTTAATATGTTGTAGTGGTGACCATTTCCAATGACATGGTGTGCAACTATTCCCCCCAAATAGGACCAGATAGAGAAGCAAGAGAGCTAAGCCTCCTGGTTTTGGATTTGCTTGCTGCTTTTTTTATTTCTGTTCTCTTTAGATTGCCTTTTCTTTTCTTTTCTCGATAAAAGTCCTGATTTTGTTGCCTGTTCCATTTGTGATGCTCTGTACATGGATAAAATCTGACCATTTACTTTCAGGAGATATCACAGAGGTGTCTTGACTTCATTGCCGTGAGCTACCCCATATATAAAAAGAGTTATTTTTCAAGGCTGGCTGTTGCTTTTCCAAACTTTCTAGGCAACATTTTATCTTGACTCCTCTCTTTTTGTTGGCCTCCTCTGCCCACAGCCCGTTGTTTAAACTTCATACTTATTACCAAGATTGGAAGGGAAAGGAAGAAAGTCAACTAAGATTGGCACGAGTAGCAAATGGGGGGTAGATGGATTTTTTCAGGCAACCTGATGCTTCAAAATAAAAAGATTGAAAGTACTCAGTGCTTGATTTCAATTTGAACACCCTGTCCTCGCTGGGCTTTGGGGTTGGTTTTTGGGACCTTGGAAACTATGTGGGGAAAGTTGGTTTCTTCTGTACAAGGCCCAATATGGAGTACATTGGGTCTTTTGCTTCTTTCCTGTACTGGCTGTAGAGCGCATTACCCCTTGGTAATTGGTGGCTCCCATACTTTCTTCTGTGGATACTCTATGGTCTTTTACCAAGCCTTCGCTATTTTCTTCTTTACTTTTTATATTTGGAGCACATTTACGTCTCCCCCCCCCCAAAAATGATCTGGAATTATGGATGTGTTTATAGTGCGGCTATTTGGTAAACGAGTACTCCAATTTCTGTTTGGTGCCTGCCTGTCCAACTGTAATATCTGGGGTGTTGGGCTAGGTTCCTTTCCCTGCTCACGGGGGATGGATTGGGGGGGGGGCCGCCATGCGGGATGACATGAGGGGGCTGTCTGTTAGGTGTTTAGTGTGGGGGGTTAGTTTGTTATGGTCTTGCATTGGGGGCGGGGGGGGTTGTCAGAGGGGAGTATTGGTAAAAGAGCCCGTGATGGGGGGATCCTTTTTTTGCTGGGGTTGGGGGGGGGTTGGCCTAGGATAACGTGGTGTTATGGAATGGGAGGGGGGAGCAGGGGGGTAGAGCCTGTGCTTTAGGCTTTTGGGAGTGGATGGGTTGGGGATATTAAGCGGGGGCCTTTTATACGTTTGTCATGGCGGTGCGGGGGCTTCAAACAGGTCATGGGTTACGTTCAAGAAGCATGTGGTGTGGGCCACCTTATGCATGATTGTATCTATCTGTTATGTTATTTTTTCACGAGCGCCGGGGCGCACCGAGACGTTTGTTGTTGTTTTTCGTGTGGCCCCGTGTACGTTGGGGGAGATGCCTATTATTGTCATGTGTGTCATGTCTCTCTTCGTTTGCCCACCCTAATATTTATGGTTTGTATCCCTGGTAAGTGGGCCTAGATGGCGTAGGGCTGTTTTGGCGGTGTCGGGGTTAGGGGTGTAGAGTCACGTTACGCGGGTCTTAGTGGGGGGGGGGTGCCCGCGGGGGAGGGGCAATGCGGATAACACGAACGAGGGAGGACGGGGGACAGAAAACGCAGTGCCCGAGAAGAATGGTCTGGCGAAGGAAGCCCCCCCACGTATGAGTGGGGTTGGAGGGGTTTGGTAAGCTTTGGTTGTGCTGTGTGGCTGCTGGGAGGGGGGGGGGGGCGGTGGGGGCCGGAGGGTGGGGGGGGGGCTGGTGGATACTGTATATCCACTTATCCTTACCTCACATATACACCCTAAATCCGCATATACCATCACACAATTTCCCTCAACCATTATATTACTGCGTTAAAGTAGATTTCGGGATGCAGTTCGTGGCGTGGACGTTGGTGTTACTTCCTCCCTTTTAGTTTAAGGGGTTGTGGGAACGTTGGGGGGGGGGGGGTTGGCGGGGTGGCGGGGGGGTTGGTGGGTGTGGGGTGGCTTGTTGGTGGTTTTTGTCTTGGGTGGCTCGGTGGGTTTTGCTGGGGCGCTGGTGTTTGGTTTGTTTTGTGGTTGGGTATCGTTGGTTGGGTGTCGGCGTTTGGGTTGTTTGGAGTTGTGTTTGGGTTTTAGTTTGTGTTTCTGATGGGGTTTTATTTCTTTGGTTTGGTTTTGGTACCTTTCTCTGTTATTGGTTTCTATTTTTCTTCTTTGGTTGTTTTTCTTTGTTTGGTTTGGGTGGTTTGTTTTTTTTTTTTGTCTCGTCCTTTTGTTTTACTGGGTTTCTGGAGGTTTTCTTTGTGGGGGTGGGTTTGGCTTGTGGCTTGGTTTGGGGCGTTTTGGTGCTTTCTTTCGTTTTTATGGGGGTTTTTTTGTTGTCTTGTTTTTTCGTTTTTTTTTCTTTGTTCGTTTGGTTTTTTTTTGGGTTTTATGGTTTTTTTTATGTTTTTGTTTTTGTCTTTGGAGGGGCACCACATTATTTTTGTGTTTTGGAGTGGCGGTGTTTGGTTGGCTGTGCTCTTGTACCTCTTCCTGGTCCTATCCACTCTAGGGCCCAGAGAATAAGAGGAGGTTGGGTGGGGGGGGGTGGTTCGCGTAGGGTGATCTGATGTGGGTTTGTCGTGTCTCTTGGCGGGCTTTGGGTGTCTTGTTGTGGGTTGGGCATTATAGAATGGGTGATTGTGGGTGTGTCGTTAGATGCGGCGCGGCGCGGGCAGCGGGGTTGTGGTCTTTTTTCCTGGGGGGACTTCTGCGGGCCCATGGTATTGGAGACGAGGGTCGGTAGGGGGGGTTGTGGCGTGGTTGTCGTCATTATGTGTTTTTGAGGTAGGGAGGCCGGTGGGGGGTGTTAAGGGTTGGTGTGGTGCCTTTCTTCATTGTTTTTTTTTATTTTTTTTTTTTATTTTTTGCTTATAAATATAAAAACGCGCTTCACGTGGTGGGGTGAGTCTGTGCACATTGTACGAATCTGGGAATGGGATATTCATTATGGAACACAATGAGGGGGGTACATTGAAGATAATGGGGAATATTGGGGAATTCCTATCTTTGGTTCCGAACTATGACGAATTTTTATGAGAATTGAAAGGCGGGATTGGAAGGGGGAAGGACAGAGGGACGGGGGGGGAAAGCATCTTATAGGGGCGGGGCATTGATTGCGGGGGCTGGACTGACATACATTTGTCTGGTCCGCATGTCTGGCTGGGGTTTTTTTTTTGTGTTTTTTTGGTGTCGCTGATTTATTCATTGATACCATGGTAGGGACTTGGTCTGGGGGGCGTGTTTTCTTTAATCTTTTCTTCGAAATACCAAGCGGACCGGTCACATCAAATAATAGCCAACCCATAAAACCATCAACCAAACACTAAAGGGAGCTAGCAGGGAATACAAAAAAAAACATATAAAAATATATATACAAAGACTACCAATATAACAAGACGTCCTTGTTGTCTCTGTTTGCGGCACCCTGGGTTTTATATGGGTACTTCTGGCCATGGCACGGCTCCACATCACCCCTCTGGCTACACCAAACGAAAGTCAAAGAAAACATCCCATACCTCTTTCTACATCCAGCCGGCGCTACAACCACCCCTTGCGCAGGTATGGGGTTGAGTGGTGGGTGTGTCGGTGCTGGCTGAGGCGGGGCCCGCGGGGGGTGGGAGGGGGGGGGCTCGACGGGGCTGGCGATGTCCCCGTGCGAGACTGTCCCCCTAGGTGATGTTTACCCGTCGGGGAGCGGGAGAGGGGTGGAGGGGGCGGGGGGGGGGGGGGCGGCGGACCTGGGGACTGAGGGGGGGGCGGGCCGGGTGGCAATGGTGGGGGGGGGAACTGTTATGGACGCGCGAGGGCGCCGCGGACGAGGGGGGGGGCGGTGGGAACGCGTGGGGGCCGGGGCGGTAAATGGTGCCTGAACCATACGTTGAAAATAGCATACAGCCGTAGCGAGGCAATAGACACACCCCCTCTCACATATCGCGAGCAGGTTATGCTCTGACTGTGCTGGGGGAATCGACTTCCAGTTTGTGGTAGGCTGTAAGACACTCCCTCTTACGAGAAGGACTAAAGTGGCCGATGGTTGGATGCGGTTTTTGGGTCGGACTGACCTGTAGGTTATTGTCGTTGGGTCGCCTAACACTCTACTCCATTCTATTACACTTTGTGAGTTTATTATAAAAGATTAAAGTTAAAGAAGGAAAAGAATATAGCGGAAAAGGCTTTGGAAAATTGGAAGAGAAAAATAATATATTGAATATAATAATAAGAAATTTTGGTCCCATCACATTCTTCATATTTATTTTATTAAGAATATATATATAAAAGTAATAATATTTGTATAAAAAAAAATGACATTCATTCTTAGAGTGACCATCTTGCCATTGAGTCAAAATTGTCTTCGGAAGTAGCCTCAGGTGTGTTTTTTCGGGTGTGGGCGGTTGTTTGCATCCTTACCTGCCTCATTCCATTCGTATTACCGCCTTGACCACTCCTTAGGCCTCCTTAATGGACTCCAACCAACTCCTTCCTGCCACCAAACACCTATTGTGCACCTTACCTTCCACCCTCTGGTTTGTCCGTAGGGAGTTTGGGTGTGTGCGGGGGGCGGGTGGGGTTGAGCGCTCCTCTAACAGCCAGTAGTCAAGAAGCTCTAGCAGAGAGAAGTTCTGGGAAAATATAAGGGAACGGACAAGGAGCAATAAGTCAGTTGGAACTGCGGGGCAGCTTGTTTTTGTTTTTGGTCATGTTTCTTGTCATGGGTAAGGGTGTGGCAGAGAGAGGTGGGACCTCGCCGGGCAAGGGGGTTGGTATGATGTAGATGGATGTGGGAGCACCCGGGCCAAGGGCGGAGGAGCGCGGGGCAGGGCGGGAGCGGACGCCACGCCCCCGGCCGGCGCGGATGGGGGGCGGAGGGGAAAGGGTTGCCCTGAGCGTAGAGCGAGTATGAGGAATACCCCCCCCCCCCCCCCCCCTCCCCCCCCCCCCAAAGAAGCAAGAAAAACAAAAAATAACACACTACAGAAGGAAACACGGTGATCGTTTTGTTCTCCTGCTTAGAGAGGGGGAGAAACAATAAGGCAAGCAACGACGCCAAAGAAAGAACCCAGCAAGAGTTGGCAGATTTCTCATAACGGGGACCGGCGCTCTTAGAGTAGTAACTTTAGTTGGTTATTGTTCAGTGTTCCGTGGTATGTGTTTTTTGCGCTAGTAGCGTGTTGGTGGTCGGGGTCTTTTGCCTGGGTTTTGTGGTCCCCCTGCTCGACCCAGGGTGTGTTATCAGGGGCGTATAGGGTGTGTAGGGATGTGTTGGTGGTTGGCCTCTGTCACCGTTGGGGTTTAAGTCACTTTGTTATGGGTGATTGTTTTTGGTTGTTGGGGGTTTTGTGTACGGGGGGGCGACAGGCTGGCCTGGTGGGGTTTTGTGGTCTCCTGTGTGTTGACTCCTTTGTTTGGGTTTTTGTTGTATAGCGCACAATCTGTGGCCGTGTGTGGGGCGGCGGCGTGCTTGTGATGGTTCAAACCCAACCAGTAAAAAAAAAATAAGCCCCCCAAGCGAAGGACACACCAGGAGCAAGCGGAAGAAGTGAGCAAGGAACCAAGGAAAGTGAGCCACCTGCCAAGCCATCCAGCGAGGGAGGAGCGAGGACAAGTAGGAAAGAGTACAAAAAGAGGCAGGCAGTGGAATCAGGGGACCGTCGTGAAGGTACTCTAAGGGTTGGTTGTTCTAGTGTTGAGGTGGTTTTGTGGTGTGTTGGGGTTGTAGGCCGGCCCCCCGACACTTCTTGGTAACCTTTCTTTAAGGTGGGGTAGGGGGGGGGCATGGGGTTGCGTGTGCTGGCGGGGGGGGGGGGCGCATGTGTGTTTGTGGGCTATTGAATTGGGAAAGACATAGATTATTATGCATGCTGAGCGCCCGGTGTTGGCGGATGCGGCCTGTGTGCTCGCGGCTAGCTGAGAGCGATGGTTGTGTAGTGGTTAGGTAGTTGAGGAGGTGTGTTGTGTCGGTCTGTGGTCGTCGTCAGGTCCTTCGGCTGTGCGGTTTTGTGGGGGTATCCATGCTGGGTGGGTGCCGCTGTATAATTTTGTGATATTTGTTGATATTTTTGACTTAGCTAATACACTGGGGAGTCTTGGGGGACGAAGTGGCCTGTGCGGGGGGGTGGACTGACTTTGATAGGGGGTGGTAGGGGGAGGGAAATTGGATGTGGGTTTATAATATTAGTTTTGCTAGGTTAAATAAGACGGGTGGCTGGAGCTCGAGAGCGAGCAGGCCACAGAGGTGTAGACTGAAGAGCGGTTGCGAGCAGTAGGACGTGCACGGTGGAGGCATCAGAGGGGAGTGGGTGTGAGTCAATTGCGAGGATGGAAGTTGAGGAGTGGAGTTCGAGAATATTGCAGAGGATGATGTGAGGTAGAACCAGAGGGTGGTGAGAGAGGACATACAAAGAGAGGAGTACAAGATAAAAGGGTTTTTTTGCCTCGCTTGAGAGTTTTTGAAAGCCATACTGCCAAGCATTGAAAATTACTTTTTATTGATACCAAGCATATGATGGGCAAGAGGATGGGGTGTCAACAAAACACATACAATGACATCTTCATCAACGCATCCTGTGTGGATATCTCCTGTGGGGTGCTTATCGCCGCTGTTGAAGGAAAAAAAAAAAAAAAATGTGTTTTGCCTGATTTATGTTTTCTTTTGCAGATTGCGATTGACAGATTTTTTTTGAGATGGATGGAATGCAGAAGATTTCTCATTTACGTGCATGAGAGGAGCAGGAAAAAGGAAGGAAATAAAGGAGAAGGAAGAACTTAAAGAGTCGTATGTGAAAACTAGAGAGCACGAGATAGGAGAAATCTAGGCTGTGAAAAGAACTCAATGGTAATCAGGCCCCAACAAATTCAGGACTTATAAGTCCTTATCGAGATTAGGAAGATATTTAAAAACGATAATAAAGAAGGCATGAAGAAACAGAAGTAGGATAGAAAGGAAATGATGAAATCTAAAGTGGAAACAAATAAAGAGCCCAGAATCCATTAGCTCTGCCTTTGAGAGTTCACTCTTTGTAATGTGTCAGCTAACTATTAACTGCCCCCCCCCCTACCTGATACACTAGGGATGGTGCTCTGAAAACTGACTAAACAGATTAAAGCAGTAATGGCAGTGGTACTCTTGAAAAAATTATCGAGGTGTATAGTGAATATTACTAGGACTATAATTTTGAACGTAGATAAGAGAGGAAGAGTTACGTACAGATGTACCAATATTTAAGGCCTGTCTTTTTAGGAAAAGAAAACCCTCCTGCTGCTGCTGACCTTTGAACATCAGTAGTAGGAAGTTCACCCTATTAGGTGTGACCGTGAAGAATACAAATAATGTGGAAATTTTTTTTCTAGAATATAGCAGGATGATTTTTTATTTTATTTTTCTTTGTTCTAGGGAAAAAAAAATTAAAAAAAAAAAAAAAAAAAAAAAAAAAAAAAAAAAAGAAAAAAAAAAAAGTAAAAACATGACCCATCCCCCTTAAACCTAAGAGGAATCTAGATGGGTAAAAGTTAAAAAAAAAAAAAAAAATAAAAAAAAAATAAAGGTTTATTTCACCTTGGATCAAAAAACCAAAAATTGGATCTTAGCCCTTAGACATTTTTTTCTAAAATACTTAATAGAGAACACCATGGCATTTCTTTCCTCTTTTTAGAGCCTTCTATGTTATCACTCTATTAATGTATGTTAGAAAGCAGCAGAGCAGTCAGCAGGTTTGTGTGGGGGAATGGGGGTGGGATTATGTTGTGGTGGGGTGCAATGTATGGTGGGGTTGATCTGTGCGTTTGTTTGTCTGTGTGTGTGTGTTCTGTGTGTCTACTGTGTATCCCCCCCCCCCTCCCCCCGCCCTCCCCCCCCCCCCCCCCACCCCCCCCCACCCCCCCCCCCCCCCCCCCCCCCCCCCCCCCCCCCCCCCCCCCCCCCCCCCCCCCCCAACCCCCCCCCCCACCCCCCCCCCCCCCCAATTACTGTGTGTGTCGTGTATGTGTGTCGTGTTTTGTGTTGGGTGTGTGTGTTGTGTGTTGTGTTTGTGGTGGTATACCACCTTGTTTCTTTTAGGCAGGGGCACAGGCAGGGTCTTCTCTTTTCGGGCTTGGAGAAGCTCATTCAAGATAGGCTTGGCCTGTGTCAGTCACTGATGCCTCCGGAATATGCCTGTCTTCTCCATTCCCAGAGTGAGCTTACCAAAACTCATGCCACTACAACTTACATTTTGACAATGGATTCTGTGGATCCCAATACAAGGCCTCATGTTTGCATACACAAAGCACTTTACCAAACTTAGCTATCTCCTCAGCATGAACAAGCCTTCTTTAAAGCCTTTTTTTTTTTTTCCTCTTGAAACAATTAAAGCTACTATATGAATTTTCTTGCAAAGCGTTTTAATTCTTAATAAGAATATGGATTTTAGTGTTGATGATGTGAATGGTACATTTACAGGGCTTTTCTTAAGCATACTGCAAATATGTGAATGCAAGTTTTTCTTCTCCCCAGATTAGTTTATCTCCCTCCCTCCTTCCTTTTCTCTTCCTTCTTTCTTGCATTTTTCTTTTTAGCCTCCCCAAAAGCTAAACATGCTTTTTCTACCACAAAGCTGCACTCAAGCCATTCCAAAATTTTTTGCCTGCCCACTGGCTATACAGCTGAGGGTTTTTCATGTGATAGGAAAAAAGAGTTTTTATGCTTCAAAAAACCCATTCAGAGACCCCCTTTATGTTGGAATGAAACAAAATTACACATCAAGCATTCAAATATATAAAAACCCAAATTGGGGGGGGAAAAAAGAACTTTTACTAAATGGGTGTAAGGAAATTTGATTTATGTAAATATAGCTGACATAAGCCAGTATGTTTTTATAGTTAAGTTAGGTTTAACAACCAAAAATATTTTTAAGTTTTTTTCCAGCCACTGCCCAAAAAAACCAGGATCTAGACCCCAGTTTAATGAAAAGTTTAAAAGGTACAATTCATTTAAAGGGGTTGTCATAAGAGAAGGTAGGTCAGTAGCCTGCACCAGACTAAAGGTGACAAAAAAAGTTCTGAACATAAATCTAGATTTGGTCTGTAAGGATGCTAAGATATAACAGTTACAAGTCAACACGAAAGGGGTTTGGGGAAAAAATTCAGTTAAAGCATTTGAAATTATATTTAAATTGGAAAAGTCTTCCTTTTGTCATTTACTAAAGAAAATTTAAAGGTTGAATAAAGATTTAAGGAATGAAATTTTAAAATATCAAAATGCAAAATATAAAAAAAAATAACCATGTCAAGTAAGGACTTGCACAAAATGATGGCCATAATACAAAGGTAGTTATTATATCAGATTTGATTGCATACTCTCCCAATAAAACCTATAAGTAGTTCATTTTTTGGCAACAAGTTTTTACTCATGAAGCAATGTTAAAAAAAATCCCCCTGGTGGGGTTCATTTTATTTGCAGGAAATTAAAAACCTGGTTCTTGGGGCCCCTCCACAAGGGAAAATAGAGAATAAACCCGCCCATAATTTTGTTCTCTGCCTCTGACACATGCATTGTGGAAATCCTCAACCCCACATTAAAAAAAGAAGTGTAATTAATGAAAAAAAATTTAACCTACTAATATTTTTTTAAAATTTATTCTTTAAGTAATAAATTTTGTTTTGGCACGGGCTTGTGGACTAGTAGTATATATGCGAAGGAAGCTGCGAAAGGGGTGTTTTGGGGTTTTATCCCAGCTTGGTTTGTGTGTATTAGGAACATTCAGCTTTGTACCCTTTAAATCATCGAGCCACTACAGCATTTGCTCTGGAAATGAAAGATGCTTTGGAGTATGTTGGTTGACGGGACTATTTAAAAAAACCATTTATTACAAATGGCTTTAAGCAGCTTTTTTCATCAGGTAAAAAATCTTACTTATAAAAAAGGGAAATTGAATATACAACCAATATAGATATATTAATTAAACAAGGTATAAATTTTTATGATTCCAATTTGGGGAAAAAAAAATACTGAAAAAATATACCAAACTGTTAAGTGTTATATGAATATTTCTGGATTCCTTGTTATTTTTTTATGTCCTGTACTTTTGAAGACGATAGTGAAGATTTATGTTTCTGCTAGCATATTAGTATCTGTTCCTTGCCCTTGCACCCCTTTCTTAACCTTCCTTAGCCATGTCTCTAGGGTGGTAAGAGGGGATTGTAAAACAGAGTAGTGGGTGGATGAGATGGTGATATGTATCTTAGCTCCTCTACCACAGATGATTGTGATTCCAGTTGGGAATGGAGAATAATTTTTCCCTCTGCCATCTTTTCCTTTGCAGGAAACACATGAAATTGTGGCAATCAAGAAATTCAAGGACAGTGAAGGTATATATACATTTTTAACTTCTGTATTTTTTTTTATTATGAGTAAATGTGTGAGGGGTTGGTTTTAGTTGTTGGACTGTAGGTCTGTGATTTTAAAATTATAACCTTGAGGAGAGAAACGCAACTTGTTTATTATCATGCTAATTTACTTTGAACTATTTCCTATCTCGTGCTATTGAACATCTACTTTAATTTACAGCCAAGGGTAGAGTTTTTGCTCTAAAGGCTGGATAGAAGTTTTCTTAACTAAACATGTTTCTGCACAGATGACATGAAGAGCTGATTAAAAGCAATGCTTCTGTTAGTTCCCATAAGTAGAGAGTGATGTTATAAGAGATACAGCATTTGGTCAGGGAGTCTCCAGCCCTTAGTCACAGCAGTAATACAGGATACATGGGAGGCAGGATGGAGAGGGGAAGCATGTATTGAGAGAGTAAGATTTTCAATAGAAATACCATATTGGGGGGGGTCTTCATCACACTTTAAACTGTTTCAAATGGAGCACTAAAGATTCTCTGCTGGGGAAGAAAGTTTCATTTTTTTTTATTGGGTATTTTATTTATTTACAATACAGTTTTTTGCCATCCCCTTTCCCCATTTCCTCCTCCCTAGAACCCCCTATCTATCGCCTCTTGCTTTTGCTTTTATACCATTTGTATTCTTGCATGTATTAAGGTCAGTTCTAGTTGAGGACTAGCTATACAATAGATGCAAATAGTCAAGGCAAGCAAACAATAAACACAAATAGTCAAAGAAAAAGCAAGGCATTAAACCAATTACTGAACACTCCCTGATACTGTTTCTAAGGGCTTATCAGGATGACCAAAGTATCAGAGCCTACTTCCCTGTCCTAGCCCAAAGTCATTTTCATGTCTGAAGCCTACTTCCTTGTTCTAGCCTAAAATTTAGATTCCTGTCCTGAAATTACTTCTTTGGGGAAGAACGTTTCAAACAACCTTAGCTGTTAACTCTTACCTAACCAAGACAAAAAAAGACTGATAATGAAAGTTTACATGGCTTTTGAGATTTAGGCCAGCATTAGAGACTCAGTAAAAAGACTTTCTTAAATCCTAACCCAGTTTCCATATACACACTATAATGAAGCAAGTCTTACAAATTCTAATGTTAATGAGGTAACTCCATTTTCTACTTTCACGGGTTTAGTAAAATCTTAAAAATACTCCATTGTTGCATTGAGTTGCTAGCTACCATATGAAAATAGGTTAAAAATGGTATCAGCATCACCCTCTGTATCTATGCTAAGCCTGAAGATAGGACAACATTAGCCTGGCTTCATTGATGCACTTTAAGGCGCCAGCTTCTGTATTTATGAACAGTCCTCATCCCTGTAACCTCAGATAATTAGAAAGCAAAAATAACAGAAGGCTTATAAACAAAAGGCTTCTAGGATAGCTTTCCATAACATTTGATGTAACCAAACTATGATGTAATTAAACTGCTTATGTGGAACACTTGCTATTACTAGGGCCCCGGGCAGCCATCGTGAGACAGTCGCTGAGGACAGTCTTAAAGGAAGGCACTGGGAAATGCTTTTTAGCTTATTCTGGGAGACAGTGTACTTAAAACACTGTGCTGTGTGCCTTTGATCTATGGAAGCAGTTGCCCCTGGGTAACCTACTGTGAGGACCATTGGAAGATAGGCTCTTTGAGCAGTGACTTTAGACAATGACAGGTGGTCCAGAAACAAATGGTTGATCTAAAACAGTGATTGCAACAGAATATCAAAGCAGCACTCTTGCATGTGTATGGAGACTTCTGACTCTGTATTCACCTTTAAGGTCACATTGGCAAGCTGCAAAGTAATCACGGCCACCAGATCTTCAAAAAACTTTTTTTGGCACAGGGGTCTTATGTAGTACTAGCTTGCTTAAAACCCATGTTAATCTAGTGTTCTATGTCTTTACCCTGTTCCTCTGGCAAGAATATCTCTTAATAGAAAGGAAATGGTTCATGTTTGGTGAGCAACTCTTTTACAGTATGAATTATGATAATAGTTTCACATAGATGAGGTTGTCTACTGAACTCCTATGTAATTATGATACTATAAAATCTTGTTTTATTATCTAATTTAAAACTAGTATATTATAATAAAACATAAAATTTCGATATTGTTTCATTATCTAGTAGCTCTCAAACTTTTCTTTTTATTAGTTGCTAAAAAAATTTCCCTATTATAGTAGTGTTTTTTCTAATTATACTTTGTCAAATCTTTGTGAAAATAAATGAAATAATTCTATAAAGCATTGATAAGCTTAAGCTGAAATGGAAATTGTATTTGTGTCTGACGGGACATTCACATAAATTTTCCCTTTAATTTCTCTAAATGATGATATTATTTTTTTTTTTTTTTTTTTTTTTTTTTTTTTTTTTTTTTTTTTTTTTTTTTTTTTTTTTTTTTTTTTTTTTTTTTTTTTTTTTTTTTTTTTTTTTTTTTTTTTTTTTTTTTTTTTTTTTTTTTTTTTTTTTTTTTTTTTTTTTTTTTTTTTTTTTTTTTTTTTTAAAAAAAAAAAAAAAAAAAAAAAAAAAAAAAAAAAAAAAAAAAAAAAAAAAAAAAAAAAAAAAAAAAAAAAAAAAAAAAAAAAAAAAAAAAAAAAAAAAAAAAAAAAAAAAAAAAAAAAAAAAAAAAGTATGTATGTGTTATCATAAAACAAGCACTTGGTGCCCATGGAGGGTAAGGCATTTGATCCCTAGAGCTGGAATTGGATCGTTTTCGAAACCACCATTTGGGGTGAGATACAAACTAGGGTCTTCAAAGATACAACTAAATACTCTTAACCTCTGACTTCATTCTATCTACTTTTTCCTGCACTTTTAAGTTTTTATTCCCTGATTGTAGCTGCTAAAACCGGGCCGAGACATTTAGCAGTCTTTGCCTATGGCTATTTCCTGGCAATGATTTTAAGCTCTGATGAGGACAGAAACTTCTTTAGGAGAAAGAAATAGGCTCGGGGATGAGGCTCAGTGTAGTCTTTGCTTTAATTCCCAGCTCACCGCTGCATACTCCCAAACACAAATGTATTTTGAGTATAAATATATTTCAGAGATGATTCCTTTGTTGTTTGTTCTTTTATTTGAATGGCTTCCACTTTGGCATAGCATGTATCTGGCCTCCAGACCATTCAAGCAAACACCTGAATGTATTGTATAAGATTTCTCTATCATGGTATGTTCCTGCCACAGAAATTAATATCAATACTTAACAAGTTAGTGGATCTACTGAATTATCTGTTCATAATTTGGATCTTCTTATGAATAAAAAATGACCACAGGCCCCAAAAGGGAAAAATGGTATTCTTTGTTAAAGATGTTTTAGATGGTATCATAGTAAGTATTTTTAGCCAATTCTCTTAACCTCCTATAACTGCAGTCCTTGAACTTGACATTTGATAACAGATGGTTCATGTATTAACAGATCAACATATTATTACTCTTGTTTGATTATTATATGCATCTTGTTTACATTGTTGCCATTCTGTGTATTGGAGGTCAGAGGACAGTGTGGCATTCAATTCGCTCCTTCCATTTGTGTGGGTCCTGGAGATCAAACTTCAGGTCCTCAATCTTAGAGCGCCCCTTTTGCCTCTGGACCCATCTCAACGGCCCCTGGTCTCATACCATATATAGAGACCAGTAACCAATTTTATTGATAGAATACCATGAAGCCAATTTAAACTAGGACATTTTGAATAGATTAACTGAAAAAGTATTGCTATTAAGCATTTATGTTAGGAAACATGTAGTCAGAATGTTTTTATTTATATTTTCCTTTTAAATTCTTTGTACCGTTATCTTTTTTGATGAATAAAAAAAAATTCCCTTTTTCTGCTTACCCACTAGCCTTGACAGGTACCCCAGTGAGCTGCGCGGCCCATCCATGTTATTGGGGTGGGATTTTTGGTCACCCCCTTTGCTTTTATATCAAATAAAATGGGTTTAGCATTTTATTTCCATTTTTTTTCTATAAATGCCTTTCTCTTGAAATGAACATATTTGGGTCTTCAATTATTTGAAATGTTTTTAATCGTATAGTCTTTCCCCCAAATTGATTCCATTCTTATTTTTACTGGGAACTAGAAACCTCGTAC